>OU426867.1:4427832-4537832 GCA_911387685.1 Dolichovespula media
TCTCGGTAATTGTTTCTCTACTTTATGAAAATCGACGGATCAGAAATATAACGCGAAAATCCAGTCATAGTAGTGACGTTAAATAAGAGTCGTTTTGTGTCGTAGTTTAATGCGATTTAGAAACACACTAATGGAGAAATCATCAAGGCCGACATTCACTAATGGATGTCGTCGTCCGGGTCGGTTAGAGTTTTCGAATGTTTCGACGACTGCGACCACCGACTATTCCCCTCACCCTCCCCCAACCAACACCACCATTGTATTTTCTTGCAAATCGCCCAAGTCCAAGTTTTTTATTATGTTTATTCTTTTCATTTCTTTTTCCTTTTTTTCTTTAGTCTTTCCCTTCATCGGTCTATGGACACGATCCATCTTAATAATCCAGCAGCTTAAAGGCGTACGATTAATCGTCCTTTGAAGTCATGAATAATGTATTTTAAAAGAAAGAGATCATTGTTCCTAAAATATTCTACGACCGGTCGGGATAACTTCATTTAAACCATCCAACACTATTTAATCGAACTACTCTCGTCCGACCTTCCGGTAATTTTCTTCGATCACACTCCATTTCGTTTTAACGCTCGACGATAATTCAAAAATTGTCCGATGGCAATAATAACCAAACGAATAGATGAACCCCTCGAAATCTTCGCATAGCTGAAGGACATTTATAAAATGGATGTTCCAAAAAGAAAGAAAGAAAAAAAGAAAGATAGATAATAAAAGGAAACTCGATTAAATCAATCATTTTTCTATGTAGATTTTTGAAGATAGAACGATCCTGCGTCATGTTAGAATCGTGTCGGTTAATATCTACGATAAGAATAGATTCGATATTATATAGATTCTTTCATAGGATCTATATAGGTACACACACACACACACACACATATATATATATATTATAGGTATAACTGTAATTACGTAGATATTATATACTCTAGAGACATTGCCTGAGTATCATCGATTATTACTTACGGTCTTACCTTAAATTACCCACAGAAGTAGCACACACCTTGGGAAACTTCGAAAGACAATCTCGATAATTTCGCTGAGTTATCGTTACCTTTCCTCTCACTTCGTTCCCACATCCTTCTATTCGTTTCCAGCCATTTCCAATGAGCACACGCACACACACATATAAATATATATACATACATACATACATACATATAAGCATCTAGTATACCTTCGTATCTCCACGGTTTCTCGATTACATGAAAGTTACCTAAAGCTGGTTGACTTCCGTTTAAATTCTAACGCGAGCTTTACTCCGTATTTAAGTTAGATTCCAAAATTATCGGGGAAATCAGGATGGCTGATTAATTGAGTATTCGTAAATGTCGAATCGTTATCTTGGGCGAATGCGCACACGAGTTGCATAAAATGAAAAGAGATGGATAGATAGACAGATAGATAGATAGATGGGGAAAAGAGAGAAAGAGAGAGAGAGAGATAGAGAGAGAGTGAGGTTGAGAGAAAGATAAGGGGAAAGGAGAAAGGAAATAGCTCAATTGAATCTAACCAAGTATCGTTAATTATATAACAGCTTGTCTCGGTAAAGTTGTCTTACAACAAACGATAGCTTCGTACTCTCGAGCATCTCATCTTTACCATACCATAGTCAAATACAAAGATATTGTTTATCGGGGAGAAAGCCACGGAGAAACAGTAGTAGATCGAAACGTCCCATGACAACCAAACTGTATAGAAATAACACTACAGCCGTCATAACCAGACAAAATTCAAACTTAGACGAATAAGATGTAGCTTCTCCTAATGACGTCCTTTACTAAATCTTCATTTGGTTAAGCGAAAACAACACTCGCAAGGACAAAGCGATGAGCCAAAGTAAGGATTGTCTCTGTGTTAGCTGGTTGGTTGGTTGGCTGACTGCTTGTATGTGGCGAGGAATGGCGCAGCAGCGGGAAAATTAGGACAGCCGATATATAGGTAGGAAAGGCTCGTTTCGTCGAGAGGGTGGATGGCGTCGAGAGGAGGCTGCTGCACCCCGGGAGCGCGGATGCTGGGGACTCCCGAGTGAGCTGTTTGCAGTTCCTTCCACGAGCCTTCGGTTTGCATTAGTTTGCATACGTGAGTGAAAGTTTAAAGTTAAGCAATTTAAACAGCGAAGCGTTGTCCCTTTTCCAGAAGAGCTCGCTCGCACATTTACGCGTATACGTAGGCTTCTCGTATACTATATATATATCTATGTATTCTACCAATACCACTAAGGTATATACGTGTGGCTTTTGCATATATATTCATCATACGTTCCCCTTTAGGTTCGTCCATAGTGAAGCTAGTAATATTGTGGTACGCGTAGACACAAGCGTATCGTCTTCCCCATCGGCGAATATTCAACGAAGGAGAGTTCGACTCTCCATTTCCCCCTCTTCCGCCATCCCAATTTTTTTTTCTTCCTCCCCCCTCTCTCTCTCTGTCTCTCTATCTCTATCTCGCTTTGTTCCCTTCTCTTTACGTCTTCCATTCGACCGCCCAATCTCCCACCCTTCCCACGATGCATGAGCGTGTTTTCCAAGGAAAAACAGAAACTCCTCGGCTTTTTTCAAAAGCACCCCTCTCTGCTCTCACCCTCCATAACTCCTCCCCTTTCTCGTGAGTTCTACGACGATGGTAACTTCGGCTCCATCGTCGCCCACTCTTCCGTTTCCTCTTCCTCCTCCTCTTTTTCCTTTTCTTCCTTTTCCTCCTACTCATCCAACCCCTTCGCCCACCCTCCGAACCCTATTCCTCGAACGATACCGACGACGCCGACGATATACTTATTTTTCGGCTTTTCCAGGGTTCGACATCGATACGTTATATCCCGTGAATACATTGCCGACTTTCCGAACGCAGTATCGCCACCCTCGTCTACCAGAGTTACACTATGAGATTTACGATATCACGAACTACTCGGCGAAAGTGCGAGCACGACTCGTTGCACGACTCAAGAGCAAGCATTAAATTTCTAAACAGGAACGTGAGACTGCAGTCGACACGACAACGGCATAATTCGATGCCGCTATGATGACGTCGCGACGTCATCTTATCTCTCGTATAACGTGAGTTATAATACGATTACGAGTCGAATAGCAATAATAGGGCTGTTCCGATATTCTACGATCGATGATACCTAATATTGTCTAAGAATAGATCGACCATTACTTATCCTGTAATTCTATAAATAATAACATTTTTCTAAGAGATCATCTCTTGTTTCTCTTTAGAATTATAACGCTTTATCGTTCTTTAGAGAAATGAAGCTCTCGTTAAATTTCGCGCAGCGCCGAGTGCCGGAAAAACGATATCATCCGGGCGATTTGTCTCGTCGCACAATAAAACCCTTATCGATCCCTTTAATCGCAAAATGTTCGTCGCTTAATCCCCGTCCCGTTGCTCGCTCACCATAGCAAACGGAGTTGTTTACGAGGAGTAGGAAAAGTGAAACGATTCTGGGAGAAGATGAAAGCGTCGATTAAACATTATTTATAGGGAAGAAAATCTTTAGGAAAAGAAAATAAAACAAAATTTGAAATAAAGTGGGAGAGAGAGAGAGAGAGAGAGAGAGAGAGAGAGAGACAGAGAGAGAGAGACAGATGATACGAGAAAGAGAAATAGAAAGAGAGAGTAGAATTCTTTAAGAACTTGAATGGAAAATTGAGAGGAAGAAAAATAAGGGAAGAGAAATAGTTTCCATTTGTATGAATATGTGTCTGTATCTGTATGTATGTGTATGTATGTGTATGTGTATGTGTATGTGCATGTGCATGTGTACGTGTACGTGTACGCGCGCGCACGTGTGTGTGTGTGTGTGCTCTCGCGCGCGCAGACGAGAGAACAAAAAAGGAGAACAAGCAGAAAGAGAAAGGGAAGAGAAACGGAAATATCCTGGCGTGCTTGCTATTCCAAGAGGTTCCTTGCGATTAGATTTTCATCGTGTCGCACGTTTCTCTCGCGTACGAATGGAAAGTGTGAATCTGAGAGAAAAAGAGAGAGAGAGAGAGAGAGAGAGAAAGAGAAAGAAGTCGTTCGAGACGTACACGTGAGGAACGTGTTCCACGTAAATTGGATTCATATTTGAGAGACGAGATTTCTCAATATATATATATATATATATATATATATATATATATATATATATATATATATATATATAGATACACACACACACACACACACACACACACACACACACACACACACACACACACACATACACATACACACATATATATTTACACGTTAGTGAATACTACAAGAAGCTTTCGATAAAGGCAATAATGTAATCAGAAAAAATCCTTAGCTCTATTTAATAAATTTTTATCAATGAATATCTTCTACGTTCTCGTTCCGTACGAAAGCTTTTTCGATATGTTATCACAATTCACAAGGCTCGATAATTCATCGATATTTTCGAATTAAATCCGCGAACTTGAATTCGTACGCGTGATTACCATGCTCGATGTTACCGTCAATGGAATGTCGATCGCACGCGGAATATCTCGAGCTTCTATGCATGTAATGCGAATAACTCACAAAAGATTCAACGATGTTTTGTTCTTTTCTGTTTACCAGAATTCGATATCGTGAACACATCTCTTTGTTTATTTTTATCTTTCTCTCACTTTCTCTCTCGCGAGCGAGCGAGCGCGTGCTCATGCTTCGTTATAATGGACTCTATACGATTTGCAAGGCTTATGGCCGGCTGTCCCACGACGTCCAATTTCGACGTTTGGATGGCACTCGCGTTTCCAGCCGTAACTATAGTATTGTTCTACTAACGACTTCACTTCCTAGCTCGTCCTTTCGGCACATCTAGAATCTCGAAGCTGCATCTCGTTACATTTAGCGTTGATCCCAGAGCTCTAACTTCCAAGGTAGTATGTCCAGAAGAGAAAACGACCGATTCAACTAACCAGAATTACCAGTGCTCTTCTTATCTCAGTTTTCGTGTCTCCGTCTTATACGAGAAGATCAATAGTCTCGATTTTCTATTCCAACTTCAATTTAAATCGTGAGTAAAAAAACGAAAGAAGGACTTCTCAGTTATTCGAATACCTACTCGTTCTAGTTCTATACATTTTTCTCCAATCGATCTTCCTCTCTTTTATTAATTTCTAGATAGTGTGTGTGTGTGTGTGTGTGTGTGTGTGTGTGTGTGTGTGTGTGTGTGTGTGTGTGTGTGTGTGTGTGTGTGTGTGTGTGTGTGTGTGTGTGTGTGTGTGTGTGTGTGTGTGTGTGTGTGTGTGTGTGTGTGTGTGTGTGTGTGTGTGTGTGTGTGGATATATATCTTTAGAATATTGAGATATTAAATCATAGTTTATATACTACGATATATGTAGGTACAATAGTTCGCAGAGCTCCACAACGTGATGCGTTATCCAAACTCCATTTAAATGGTGATTACGAGGATCGTAATTATTAAACATTTAACAAGCTTGGACGTGCGATCACAGTGTAATCATACTTTAAGGGCGGATAGATGGAACGATCAGAACTATTCATTGCAAATTTACCGTAGAAAATTAAAATATCGTGTTCATTATTTTCGCAATAATATATATATATATCGTTATCCTTATTAGAATTTTGTCCCGTATATCATCATCATCATTATCATTCTTATGATATATTTTAGGTTTCCGAAAAAAAACCACTTCTTTTCTTCCTATCATCATCTTATTCTCGTATACGGATCGTTAGCCGTCTTTTTACATCGTCTTCGTTAATTCCTCGTTCTTATCTCTATGAGAGAGTGCGAGTAAAAATAAACTCTTTTTTTTCTTTCTTTTTTGTGACAACATCAACATCAAAAGCATTCTCAGATGAATTTCGGACGAATCGGTCGACCGTGCCAAACCAGCCACAGCATTTCCGTGGTCGAGCAGGATAACGAGTTAAAGTTCAGCAAGCTGTTTCTGGCCGTGTGAAGTAAGAGCTGATTAGAATGCGGATGAGGTCGATCGGTTGGTGGTGGTGAGCATGTATATTCAATGTGACTACCACGAGAAACGAAAAGCGAGAGAGAAAGAGAAAGAGAGTGAGAGAGAGAGAGAGAGAGAGGGAGAGAGAGAGAGAGAGAGAGAGAGAGAGAGGAAGAGAAAGAGAAAGAAAAAGAGGGAGATAGGGAGGAAGAGAGAAATAGAGTGAAGGAACCCCGTGGAGAAATCGATTTCACACCTTAAAGCTCGTTGCGCTTCTATCGTAGCCGAAAGATAACAAATTGATTCTATTCTCTTCTATTCTCTCGACGCGTCAAAGAGACGGTATAAATATTCCCTCAAAACTTCTTATTGGATTTTATTCATTGAAGATTCATGAATTCGTTCATAAACAATAAATTTCTTCACTCTCTCTCTCTCTCTCTCTCTCTCTCTCTCTCTCTCTCTCTCTCTCTCTCTCTCTCTCTATTCTTTTTTTCTATTTTCATTGTTGTTGCTGTTGTTGTCATCATCGTCGTCCCTTTGACATCGGTATCAATGAAAACCATCAGTGAATTATTATTTAGGGAATGTACAACCCCATTAATTCGATTTATTTCACGACGAGCCATTATTTTTCGTCAAGGTAGGCAGGATGATACGATCATAATCCCAGTTATCGAACGACGTTTAGGTATCGATGAACGTAATACGTTAGCGATATCTTCTCGGCTGGTCGCATCGAAATACGATCGTTGATCGAGGATCGTTAACCGTTTTCAGAGCCCGCTCGCTTTACGATCCCGTTCGCTCTAAACAATACGAACGATCCGTCCCAACGAGAAAGTTCGTGGATGGAATGAAAAATGGTGGAAAAAACGTCAAACGACACGGGCGTACACGGAGAAGAATGATCGATTGGTTCGATTAACCGATCGTAACGAAGTCCTGCTGCTTTTCCAGTTTCCAAAGATAAAAGTAGCAAAGGTCTCGTAGAGACGCCTCGTACGATTTCTCTTTGTAAACGTGCCACGAAAGTACTCGGATTATTCTAAAATCGAGTAAGGCTATCGGTGTCATCGAGAACGGCACGAGCAGTTATACCATTGTGTTAGCTTTAATGAATATTCAAACAACAGAGCGTTGGCTTAATGAAAGCGACGGCGATCGGTGATGGCAGGGACGGCGGTGAAAACGGTGGAAACGGTGGAGGTGGTGGTGGTGGTGGCGGTGGAGGTGGTGGTAGCGGTGGTGGCGGTGGTGGCGGCAGTGGCGACGAGGGCAACAACGGCTTATGTGACGGTATAATAAAGTATATTATTTAAATTTCCCTTAAAGATATTTTCGTAAAATTATACCAGTGAAATGCATGTTAATATTAACGCTCGGTAAAAGGTACCTTGTAAAAATTCGTCTGACTTTTACAGACGATGAGAGAGAGAGAAAAAAGAAAGGGGCAGAGAGAGAGAGAGAGAGAGAGAGAGAGAGAGAGAGAGAGAGAGAGAGAGAAGGAGGGAGAGAGAAAATTCGCACTCTTGTATCCTTGTTTCCTCGTATAGTTGATTATATTTCAACATGTTTTCAACGTTTCCCTTGTCTATATCCATACAAGTGATACTAAATACGAACGTAAAATATTCAAACCTCACCGACCTATGTGAAATTTTATTTGTATACGTTGATAGACGAGAAAATTACACTAATAAATATTCTAACTAACGAGCCAGTGAGTAAGAGCTATGATTCATGTCACGATAAATGTTTCCTTGGATAAACAATGACGACAGAACGCTCGAACGCGCTCGCTCGTTCGTTCGTTTTATTTCTTTTCTGTTATTTTCATTTTTACAAAAAAAACTTTAGAGGTTACGATTCGCAAACGATCGAATTGAAAGGTTATTCTTTCATGAATCGGTCAAATGGGAAAATATTTTCTGAAAAAAAAAGAAAAAGAAAAAATCGTTTCTACGAATATCGTCTGTTGTACGACGATATTTTTGTTGTATGCTTTCAACGATTTTCGTTCTCTCTCTCTCTCTCTCTCTCTCTCTTTTCTTTCTCTTTCTCTCTCTCCTTTCCTCTCTTTTTATGTCAGATTGCTCGACTTTTATCGTTGTTATCAAATAGTACGTTGTACATATATATGTATATGTATTATGGATCGTTTCAAAGTACATCTCTGAAAGTATATTCAGCTAGAATGTCGTTACCTTTAACCACATCAAAGTTCCATTTGCGCTTTCACGCCGAATTTCTTTTTAAAGTATTTCATGATATTTATTATAATCTTGTCCGTTACGACACATGTTAATGTTCTATTAATAAATGTTAATGTTCTATAATGAATCCTATAATAACTCTTAGAGCAACAATCTTGCAACATTGTTATATTATTAATAAATTATATAAGATTTAACTCGGCATTAATCAATTACATCTGATTAATTAAATAGACAATTAATACCTATTTTGATGTTTGTTAATATAATTTTCAATATACAACGTACAATAGGAAGTAAACATGCAATATATACGTTTTAACATACACATATACACATATGTATATGTACGTAAGTACGCAAATATATGAGTATTATTACGTATACATTTTCGTTACGTATTTCCGCGTCAACGATAGTAATCGTACAAGTGTTAATATTACGCTATTACTAAATATAAGAGGATAAAATTAGATAGGAAATACTGCCATTTATTAAAATGACTATATAAAAAGATTAACACATTAGAGAAGTCGAATCGATACACTGATAAAATTTCCTTGTCGTTTTAATGCCTCGTGCTTCTTCCTAAGATTAACAAAGATTTCCATTACGTCAGCAATCTCGGAAAGTCACGAACGTGACATCGTTGCGATCCAACAAGACTTTCGGCCATTAAAAGGCATCATGCTTGAGCAATAAATCGTTGATGTTATGCGTTAAGAAAACTTCGTCCAATTTTATCCTTTTTCATACATCTTTGATCTAACTTCGCTTCGAATAATTAATTATCCGATAGGAATCGAATCTTTTCTATGCTAAAAAGGTCAAAGTGAGAAAAATAAATAATAAAATATAAAGAGCGATAGAGAAATAGAGAGAGAGAGAGAGAGAGAGAGAGAGAAAGAGAAAGATTAAACTACAAAATCATAGCTATTTGATATCCAACCGAGCTTCTTACAATCTTCCTTCGTATTTTCTATCTAAAGAAAGAATTTTCATGGAACATCGACAGATTCGCTAGCGAGACAGAGACGAAAGAGTGGAAAGACCGTGAGATAACTACCATATTTCCTTTGTCAAGGCGAAAGGAGGTACGTTAAGCCACGTCATTTGAAAGGGTCGAACGAGGAAGAGACGGCTTTAAGTCCTTCAACCGCATTTCTTTTGGTTGTTCGTACTAGGATAAAGAGAAAGTGCGGCAAAAGTTGCTCTTTCCTCAACGCTATTTCCCTCTTTGCATTTTTCTTCACATACCTTTATTCAATGAGAAATACGAAACAAAAAGAAAGCATTAGAAGTATAACTAGACTTGACGAACAGAACTCGTTGAGGGTTCGTTTTGAAAAAGAGATATTTTCTCTCTCTCTCTCTCTCTCTCTCTCTCTCTTTCTCTCTCTCTGACTCTGTCTCTTTCTCATCACTTGCACCTTTCATGAATATAACGAGAAGAACGAGGATGTCTTTTTTAGCCTACCTCGCTGGTATTCAGACACGTCACGTTAATAAAGTCCTATCGATTTCGCAAGTAACTCGGATAGGACTTCGTTAAAGGTCGGTCTAATGTCGGTCTTAATGAATACGAAGAAAGTTTCACAGCCTGAAAAGGAATTGAATCGACTAATATCTTACGAAAAAAAAAAAAAAACTATAGGTCGATTAAGTCGTACCCCAATCTATAAAGAAAATGATCCCATTTTTTACTTTTTCTGTTTTTTTTTTTTTTTCTTTTCTTTTCCTTATCCTATAAATTACGTATCGAGATTATTAATCTGAAACTCACGAAACTGTACCAAGAGGAATGGGGAGTGAGGGGGAAGTAGTTAGGAAGTTAGAAGATTTACGTATACCGTTTTAATCGCTCCTGCATACTCCCAATATTCCCATATATATCTCTCCATATCTCTCTCTCTCTCTCTCTCTCTCTCTGTCTCTATCTCTCGCTCTGTATCTCCCTTCCTCTTCTTTCTTTCTTCTCGTAGTTGCAAAATAATTTCTCTTTTCGTTTCCCTCCAAAGAATTACCATTCTTGGCCCACATTCAACGATACCTATATCGACAGTAATATCGGCATACCCTACTACCAATATAGAACCCGTCCGCCCTCTAGCAAACAACCCACTCGCCCACTCTTCTTGTATTAGTACTCCTATCGAGCGCTTTTGCGCGATCACGCGAATTGCCGAATTATTCGAGGAATACCGAAGAGCATGCTCCCGCAATTTCGCTTGGCCTCCTTCGGCCCTCTTCCAAAGCGACCTTATCATTACGTATGCTGTGCCTTTCGAAAGCCTTGGATAAGCCGGTACTTAGGACGCATTAAGATCCAACGAAGCGTGCCTCTCTTTCTCTTTCTCTATTTCATTTGCCCCCTACTTAAGGCTACTATACCTGCGATACATTGCCGATACTTTATATACAAACTATAAATAGCTGTTGAACCAATCTTAATGCCCGGTTGAGCATCCTGAAGCTCAAAGGGCTTTTCAGGATACAGGTTATCTGGAATTTGCACCTCGTTTTCTCTTTCCCTTTCTCTCACCATCTTTCTCTTTGTATTTTCTTCCCTCTTTCTCTCATTCACATCGATAAAAGCGTTTTCTCTTCCTTCAACTGAAAGAAGGTTTAAAAGCTCTCGGGCGTTGCCTAGTCCTGACGGGAGTAAAAGGTGACTAGCGAATCCTATGATTTTTCTTTTCTTTTCTTTTCTCTTTTTTTTATCTCTTTTCTTTTATTTTCTCCGGTCCTCCCGTTAATAGACGAAGCTTCTTTAAAGATTTCTGCAACGTCGATTTATGTAAAGAAAAAAAAAAAAAAAATACGTCTGAAATCATGAAAACATTTGTAGGTTGGAAAAGTCTTCTTCCTCGTGAATGAAACGTGAATCTTGATTCACTTGTCCGAAACGCTGTAACATTGCCAAGCTTAAGTGTGATTCGTAGAACGGCGAGCGTGCACTCGATGAATCATCGTTTTTTCCGAAGAAAATGAGAAGCTATGACTAACTTTCGTCCATGATCTTCTAGATGGTGAGACGAAGTATATTAAAGATACGACTATTCGTGAAAAATCGTCTCCTCCGATGGAATAATGGAACGAACGAGAGAGACAAAGTGTCGTGTGATAGGTGAGAACGTGCCATTTTCAAGACCGAAGATAATAAGATCGAACAGGGTCAGGTTCGAGTTATCGAACGACTAGCGATTAAAAAAATATGTTACTTCTTGAATTTGCGAGGTCGAGACGAGTGAGAACAAAAGGGTAGGAGGAGGAATGTAAGAGGGGCTATAGGACCGGGAGTAATAATTGTGTTCCACCGTAAAGAGGTAGTAAAATATCGCGTAGCATAGCCAAACCGAAGAATGGGAAGCAAGGAAATAGGAAAGGAGAGGGTGGTATCCAACGGGGTAATGGTGCTAGTAATAAAATGGAGAGGGTGGGCGGGTGGGACACGGGGATGTGGAGGGTGGTGGGTGGGGTACGTGGGATGGTGAATTTCGAGGCACGAGTAAGACGCCTGGGAACGACTTTCGAGCATCGAAGCGACGAGGGAGCACTGGAGCATGAAAGATCTTGCCGAGAGAACACGATGGGAGGTCCCTGTGATGTGAGAGAGGAAGCGAGATATAGAGAAGAATAGAGTGAAAAAAAAAAGAAAGAAAATAAGAAAGGGTAAAAGGAAAGAAGGAGGTCATCGAAGAAAACGTAGAGATAGCTTGAGAGTTAGCCAGCCAGCTAGCTAGCCAGCCAGCCAACCAGCCAACCAGCCAGCCAACCAACCAGGCAGGCAGGCAGGCAGGCAAACATCGTGTTGAGAATCCAGCGAAAACAGAGAAGGCGCGTAAATAAACCGATATAAAGGATACTCACGATCGCATCGTAAAATATTGTACGGTGAATGTGTATTTTTTGTACAATATTCTCGACTCCCGAGAGTAGTGCTAACTGACGAGTAAGAGAACCTAGTCTTCTACGAGGCGACAAACTACACGACGATTTTCGCTATGGCCAAATATCCTTTATATCAACGAGCATTTCTTCTGTCCTTCCTTCTTCCGCTCCTTTCTACTTTTTCCATCCTCCTTCTCTTATCCTTTTTAGTCATTTTTGTTCCTTCCTTTCCTTTCTTTCTGCCTTGTTTTGTGTTTCTTTTGTTTTTTATTTTCGTGTGCTTTTCTTCCTTTTCTTACTCGCAAGGAAACGATGCAGGAAAGTCGCCGAGAAAATCGCGAGAAAGAGCCGATGGGACACGAAATGCAATCAGGTAAGAAGCTGCATCGAGCTCCAACTTCCATCTGTTTCTTTCTATCGGGATCCTTCCAGGCCGCTCGCTCGATCCCTTCTTCTTCTCCTTCAGCTTCTTGTTCTTCTTCTTCGTCTTCTTCTTCTTCTTCTTCTTCTTCCACTTTTTCCTCTTCCTCTTCTTATTCTTATTCTTCTTCTTAGGTCAACGAAAGTGCTGCCTCCTTCTTTTTTCTATTTAACTTTCCTGCCCCTCTCTCTCTCTCTCTCTCTCTCTCTCTCTCACTCTCTCTCTCCCTCTCCTCGTGCTCCATCTCGAGAGTGCATCTTCGGAAGAAGAGGATAATTCCACACGAAGGTTCTCGAAACTAGAACGAAAAGGTCTTCGAGGGTGGGTCGCCCTAAATTTTCTGCTCACGTCTCGTGCGTGGAATTTCTTCTTTGTCTTAAGATGCGACCCGACGGCTTGCACAAGATGACGTAGGTGAAAAGCGCAAGAGATTGATTTTCATCGAGGAAAACAGAATTAACGACGCGATACTTAGGTACGTGACACGTCCGCGGTGACGCAAGAGGAGCATCGAAGTGAAGTTTAAAACGTGAGGTGAAAAGTTTAGATATTTATTGGCAACGTGACGCTTCGTCTCACATACTCCGGGATCCAAGGTAATTGTGTGGAATCTTTTTTATTGCTTAGTAAATCATTACTAAAGCCGTAATAGAAACGTCATTAGATCCGTTGGAAGCTGCGCGTTTATAGCGGCTAAAACTTTTGTAATTACACCTATCAAGCGCAGAATGGAACTCTTGTCTGCTCGGTAGCTTAGCGACAAGAAGGCAATTTACCCGACGAAAAGCGTGCCGCAAGAGCAGGCCGGACTTTAACGCGTTCAAACCAACTTCCGATCGACCTATCGTCGAGACGATCTCGTCTCCGACTTTCCAACTCGTGAAATAACGAATTAAAGAAGCATTAGGATCGATCTTAACCCCGACAGTATTCTTCGCGAAGCGATTCTTTTCTCGTAGAAAGCAATAAAGGAAGAAAAGAAATCAAGGAAGGCGTTACGATACTTTACGTATTATACAAATTACCTTTGCCCTTCTCTGTATACAAATATATATATATATATATATATATATATATATATATATTTGTTTTCAACGTGCTCCCTTCATAAATATGAATTTCTTGATAACAATTGAAAAATTCTTCGAAATTGAACTTTTCTTTAGGAAAACAAAAAAGAGGCTCTTAAATTGAAGAACTTTTCCTTATATTTTATGGAATACATCATTTCGTGATATTTTACTCCCTGATGTGTGATTTTTTTTGTTAACTATAATAACGTCCATTTCGCCGTCAGTTTACAGGCAAGTTTACTCTTAATTTTCTTGGACCGAAGGGAGAAAGTCGAATCCCTCTGAACGGGCAACAGAGTTCGAACGTAACGTAACTAGCATCTAACTTTACTTTTATATACGTCGACGTCGTGGTCACTTTATTGCTTGTTTCCCAAAGGGATCCTGGCAACGGTCAAGTCAAAATAACAAAGGTACTCTTGTGTTACTTGATTCTTAAAATCGTAATATTCGCCGTTAGAAAGTCATATACTTTTGTTAGATTCCGATACAAAGTAATTAATTTCAACGAATTTTTCAACTACCATTAAAGATACATCATGCGCTAGATCTATACATTAAACGCTCTAAATAAAAGTTGACAATAATTAAAAAAATGAAAAAGAAACAAAAAGAAAAGAAGAAAAAAAGTATTTCGAAATACTTTTTTTTTTTAGATACGTATCAATCTATGAGTTAAAAAAGTCAAAACAACATTTTGATGAAAAACTAAAAGCTTCGAAAATCGAATTGCGATATTGGTAGAAACATCATCTGGTTACGGACGTAATTCAAACATAGGATGTTGTTTTAACAAACGTTAAAATATAGAGACGATGAAGAGAAAATTCGAGCGAATAAATAAAATGCACTTTGCCGATTCATATCCTTTGACCATTGATTTAATTCTCGTTGTTTGTCTGGCCGAACCTTCTCCCACAGCATGGATAATCGTTTTAGCCGTGGCGCATTATTGTCGAAAGCTCTTGCAAAAGGATAGAGCAATCTCAAGGTAAACTTTCGTGATCCTCGTAATAAACTTACGCTCACATTCGTCGCGCTGCATCCGCCATGCCGAGGGAATTAGACTATTACCATAAGGGCAGGACGGGGTATTTGTCTACGACGTGTAAACTCTGGATCGTGGTATGTGCTCGATGATCAACCGCCCTTCTGAAAGTCTAATAGCTCGATGTGAACCTAAGAGGTTGCTACTGGCAACCGCGTAGAAACACCTAGATACGCGAACTGGTCCGACCTCCATGTCGTAGTTACTTTACGCCAATGAATTCTCTTCGAATGACGACGAATGGAATTCGACCAAAAGCAATGTCAACGTACTCTATCTGTCCCTTCTCTTTCTTCGTGTTAACGTCTAGAGACTAGCTAAAGATCTTCCACGTAACATCCCTACATTACGTTCACACCTCTTGCAAATTTTCTTTGAATTTCATTATATATTTCTCTTTGGCGAGAATTTAATATGAGGCAATAATTTTTTAAGATAATAAAAATAACGTTAATGATGTTACAATTAATCATCGAAAATTCAATAATTTTTAACCAATTATTATATGTACATACACACATATAGGTATACGTGTATATATATATGTATATATATATATATATATATATATATATATATATATACTTATACATACGAAAATCCAATTAAATGTAACGTTGAATCAACTTGCACCATTATTTATTGTTTCTCTCCTGTTTCCCTATCAGTGAACGCTTTGAATCCGTTCGAATTCATAAAGCTTTCCGCTTTCAGCTAACATATTTCGTTACTAATAATGTACATTATAAAGTTATATACATATATGCATCTTTTTTCTTTATAACGTTCGCAATTACAATTTCATACAAACGTTTTATGATACACGCTCGACAATAAGAACGAAACGAACAATTAATTTTCTTTTTAATCATAACATTTTTTAATCTACAGCGTACTTTGTACTCTTCAATTGCAACATGCCAATAAAAAATTATTTGATACTCGTCGTCGTCTATGCGTCTATATTTTAATCAAAATACGAAAAATTCTTATATTAGATGGAAATCGTTGAAATGAAGTTCTGCGGCTTCAAACTGAGATACGAATATTGTCCCTAGGAACGGAGATAAAGAGGGTCTAATGAGAAAGAAAGAGAGGGGGAGAGAGAGAGAGAGAGAGGGGGGGGGAGAGGGAGGAAAAAGATAAAAGACCGACGCTCGACCGGCGATGTGTCTGCCTTAATGCGTAGGAACATAAATTTGCCTTGCAATTTCAGAGTACATGTCAAGCTGTGAATTTTCCAACGGACGATAATTGAACCGCGAGTAAAACAAACACGCACTGGCAAACAGAGTAACGCGAAACTCGCGGCTCGTTAATCACGAAAAAGTTCATTCTCGGCAATGACATCGTGACCGAACCATAGTCGACGTTAAAAATTACTCGATTATATCGTTCAAAGGACATCTTGCAAGAAATTAGATTTCGTTGTCTTTTATGAATAAAGTATTACTGATATTTTGTGTACGTGCGCGCGCGCGTGTGTGTGTGTATGCGTATTTGTATGTAAGAGAAAAGGAAGATATGTAATTCATTAATGAAAAGGGTCCCTTTAAGTTTATGAAAGCCAGGACTGATTCAACGAAAGGTACTAATGAGAATTTTCCACGGTTTTTCCGGTGCCAATTCGGGCATTCGGCATCGGTTTAACATCCCCTTTCTTGCGCTATCCATTGAAACTCGAATAAACTGCGAGAGTCGTTACGACTGAAGGCGGAGAAAGAGAGAGAGGGAGGGGGAAAGAGAGAGAGAGAGAGAGAGATAGAGAGAGAGAGAGAGAGATACCTCAGCATCTTCACGAACGATTTACCGCGAAACAGTCGTATATGGCTGACTGCTGCTACTACCGTTGCCGTTATAGCTGCTGCCTTTGTGTTGCCGTTGCCTGGAAAACAGCGCTAAGTATAAAGAAAAGATTGAATAGCGGACAGAAACGACTGACTGGATGGATGAGATGTTTGGGTCGTGGTGGAACATAGAGAGAAAGAGAGAAAGAGAGAGAGAGAGAGAGAGAGGGAGGGAGGAAGGGGGCAAAAAGAGATGGAGAGAGAGGGAAAAAAGAGTTTGGAGATGGAACCCTCGTGAATCGTGGAATATCTACTCCTGCGAATTACCAGCTGCCAAGAAAAACAGGGCTTTTTTGGAAAAATTCAATGGCAATTATATCTCGGTGAATATCAAGACGCACAAAAGGTCCTTATTTCTAGTCGCATTGAGCGTCGCGTTTCGACGTTAGACAAATATAATGACGAAATACGACGTGGTAAGTTCGAAAGGAGACAGTTATCGAAATTTTTCTTGAATTGTCATGAGATACGAGTAATGAGCGCGAAGATAAAAAAAAAAGAAAGGGAAAAACAAAACAAAACAAAACTGTTTATCTAACTACTGCGCTTACAGGCGAACGTTATTTATTCGATATATACATACGAAATGTGCACGATGATTCGAAATAAGCAGACGTGTACGATAAAGTAGTAGCGTGAAAAGTGACACGCGAGCAATAACTCGTTATACAGTGACTCATAAAATGTAAATTGCTGCTCTTCGTTTTCCACGTACGTCGGAGTGATATTTATTATGGCGGCAGACGGCTTTAAAACTGGTCGTCGCCTTGAACAGCGCGAATTGTCGAGGATCATCCACCCTTCCTTTCCCCACCTATATCCCCCTCCCATAGCTAATCTTTTTTCTTTACCCATCTAGTTTTCGCATTCTTACGCGTCTAGAGACTCGTCGTCGTCGTCGTCGTAGTCGTCGTCGTAGTTGTCGTCGTTTCGTCGCGAATTCGAAAACAATCTTCGATGACTATTTTCGATTCGAATCGATCAACAAAGTTTGTTTTTAATTTGGGGGAGAAGGGGGAGTGTTGAACAACGAACGACTCTTAGAGAAAAATTTTAATATAATATACATTAAATATAAAATACTTACGTACTCGTACTTACTCGTGTGATAAAATATTTATAATTCCTTTGAACGTATCGATTTCGTATGATGGATCCTTAATGATCGTAATTTTTCTCCTCAGACATTTTATTATTCTAATCATTAAAAGTTATCGAGATCTTTACGAGAGCAAAGACGTAACTAGACTGACCCTCTTTCAGTTTACAATTAACCGATACTACGTTGGTATACACAAAGAACGTTACGTGAATTCAGCCTTAGTTATGTTTTGAAAAGAAAAAGAGAGGGAGGGAGAGAGAGAGAGAGAGAGAGAACAAGAGAAGATAGGTAAACACAGCTTGTCTGGTCGTGGTTATGTTTGCATACATATCACGTGTATGTATTTATACATGTATGAGAGAGAGAGAGAAAGAGAGAGAGAGAGAGAGAGAGAGAAAAGAAACAACAAAAAAAGAAGTACAGTCAGACTTAAAATTATTTCATAAAACGTCTATGAATATGTTGCCTCGAATATATACGATCGCGAATATTTTCTTTAGCTATGCCGCATTTTTCTCCGCAAAGAAAAAAAAAAAAAAAGGAAAAAATAAAAAAAGAAAAGAAAAAAAGAAAAACATTATTCACGATCTAGAACTCTGCGTAATACTTCGCGTCAGTATTTTCCACAAAAATTCGTCTGCGTCCGAAACGCTATATGATATCGTTCCCCGAATCCTCCCGCTTCTATAGACTTGCAAGCGAGATGCGCGAGAATGATTCATATGCACCGTATAATTCCACGCGAACACGTAATCGGATAAAGTCCTCCTTTTTTCATACCTTCCTCTAACTCCTTCTACTCCTTCTCTTGCAACGTTCGTTACGACCATTTATCGGACCTACATATCTATCGAACATTCTCGACTATATCTCGGATGGGATAGAAAAGAAAAGAGAAGAAAAAATAGGAAAGAAAAAAAAACAGAGAAACAATAACTGTCTCGAATCCCACGTTGATTTTTTCAGATAAAAGGATCATTGTTGCATATCATTTCTCTCTTTTTACGTGGAAAAAAGGAGAGAGAGAGAGAGAGAGAGAGAGAGAGAGAGAGAGAGAAAGAGAGAGAAAGATATCATGTTCATTGTCCATTTTTCTCATATTTTTCTTTCAAAGTCAGTCTTCTTATCGCTCGAGAGATCCTTTGGAAGTAATCTATTTTTAATTATGATTGTACGGATAACATATTTAAGTAACATCTAATAAAAGGAAAAACGAGAAATACAAATAAAATAAATACGTATAATGGAATAAAATACGATACACTATATGACGCTATATGACTCTGTTCGGAACTTTACGACACAAGCGAATCATTCCGATATTTTTTAACAGTTCCTTCATTCACGCGTTTATACCTGTAGTTTGAAGTCTGAATTTATTCCAAAATATACTTACAATATACATAGAATACATTGAGAAGCAACATCATGGCATAGTTAATTTATTCGCAATAAATTGTCATATTTATTTTTCTCATTCTTTACATTCCTTAAAAAAAAAAAGACAAAAAAAAGACAAAAAAAAAGACAAAAATCTATTTGAAAATGAATCGCGCTCGATAGGAAAACAGTAGGTATAAACTCGATTTCATCTTTCCGGCTGATTATCGAGTCGAAACCTTCGACCATGGCGTTCATATTCGAAGTAGTATTCACTGCTATTCTATTCTACGTGACGTTAGTATTGGGGTAAGCATCGAATGGTCGAACACGTTGCACAAAGAGCCTTCCTTTGATTACTCGGCAGAAGTTAGCTCGACGACCTTTCCAAGCACGGAGCATTAACCCCTCCTCCCTCCTCTATTCCCTCAAACCCTCTTCTCGAGCGCTTTTCAACTCTCCGATCTTCCTTCGTACCTTCTTCTTCTGCGCCACTCTACTGCTATTAATTGCACAAGTTTTGTCGATCGGAGAAGTCGAACTGAAAACCAAACGCTATGCCGAATAGAGAAAGAGAGAGAGAGAGAGAGAGAGAGAGAGAGAGAGAGTGTGTAGATCGAATCCATTGTATAGTTCCGATGTTATCGGCAACTAGTTAAGAAAAAGATTTCTCCGAGATAAGAATAAATCAATCGTTTTATATGTCGATCCCTTTTTTTTTCATTTATTTTTTCCCCTTTGCATTCTCCTTTCGTTCCTTTCCTTTCTCTAACAATAAATAGAATTAATCCGATACGCCCGTCCGAATGGAAAATAACTTTTATGCGAAACATTGAAAAAATATCGTTCGACCTTTAACGTTTTTCTCTTAACTTCTTTTATACTGTAAATCGATCTTCGAAATGTTCGGATATATGAAATAACATAACATCGATCAACGTCAAAATGAAAGAGAAGAACGGTGTAAAATGATCCAATGGCGTGCTAAAGTGTTTAATATTACTTTGAATCCTCTCTCTCTCTCTCTCTCTCTCTCTCTCTTTCTCTCTCTTTCTTGGAAAAAAGTCTTTCCTCAAAATCTTTCCTAAAAAATATCGTTTATATCGGCGAGAACGAGTCGTATCGACGCAATGGCAAAAAAAGTAATTTCGATAGAAACGACTTTTTAATCGTTAACTTTTTTAACTTTAATCCGCGTAAACTATGAACGATGATAAATGTATGTGGACGGACAGGATCTGTTTACACAATATTAATCCATTCATAATAGCGAAAGATCAACGCTAGAAACGTAGTACTTTAAGCCGACGTTTTATCCATGTCGTCAGGCTCTTCGTACACATTTTAACAGCAATTACGATTGTACGATTAACCTGCAATATTCGTAATACTACATCGGAATAGATCGATACGACAGGACTATTATAATTTCGCAGGTTTGCTCTACCATTATTTGTAATGTAGAGGGAACTGGTTTTGCGTGAATCAAAATAGGTAAATTCGCGTAATTGTGTACACAGTGGGTGTGTAGTGTACTGCAAACATTTATTACGCTGACATGGCGGCGAAGCACGTCCCGATATATACCGTACCCGAACTGGTATTGCTCGACCAAATGCGACTGCGTGTTTACGTTCGGATATCGGAGCCCGTGTATCCTCTTTACGTAGAGTAAAACGTATCGAGGCTCTATAGAAACGTATTTTTTAACGTACATACCAATGCCCGCTTAGTGGCGAAAGTTCGAGCTCGTTCCTCATCCTTCTTCCTTTTTCGGGTGAAGTTGGAGAGAGGGGAAAAAAGGGAAAAAGACCAAAAAAAAAAAAAAGAGAGAAGAAATAAAAACGCCGCATAAAAAGAGAAGTAGAAAAGGAAAAAAGTTCGAACGTTCGAGTAACGCTTTAAAATTCCTCGAAAGAGAAAATATAATCGAGAAAAGAAGAAAGAGCGGTCTCGGTACGCTCGAAAAATCGCTGAAATATCGCGGGGACATTGCAAAATCGTAAAAGCTTGCCGCACGTCGAATCTCCGAAACGGTTTCTCAATCAACGATACACTCGTTTCCATCTATAATGGTGTACTAAACGTAACGCATCAACGATCCCTTCAGGACGTTTATTGCCTTTCGGTTAAAACTTCAACGTAACCAACGAGAAATATTCGTGTGTTGGTGTATACGAAAAAGTGTATGTATGTATGTATATATGTATGTATATCCGTGAACGAAGCGAAAGAGAGACGAAGGTAGGATGAACGGATAAAGAGGGAAAAGAGGAAAATTTGACTTTTCATCGAATAGCTCGACCGTATCGGCCGGTGAAAAAACTATCGAGAATAATTCTCGTTTGATAGGGCGAGAACAAATTTCGAGGAAAATAGAACGACCACATTCTACGACGAAACGCGTTCAAATGTGAAAACCATAGACGTCGAATATTTCTTTAATTATAGAACATATAAAACACAGCCAGTATCGAAGAAATCATACTCAAAGAGTCTTTATCATCATCATCATCATCATCATCATCATCATCATCATCATCATCATCATCATCATCATCATCATCATCATTATTATTATTATTATTACTACCATCATCATAATTATTATTATTATCATTATCATTATTATTTTCGTTTATCGTCATATTAAGTTCTCGATGCTGAATAGCTCTTTCATAAAAGAAGAAAAAGGTTTATACGTAGGTTACATATATACAAAGGTATAAACGTAGGTTACATATATACATACATACATACATACATATATATATATATATATATATATATATATATATATATATATATAACTACGTATTTATATCAACGAGAAATAGTTAAAGAAAATTTCAAAAAGGAAATCATTCGAAACGGTCGTAGAATTATTCGCCTGGAAGAGAATATTTTTCCGAGGAAAATAACATCTCTTTCTCTCTTACACACATAGAAAGTAAATAGCATAGACGATGGTAATGCTGATGCTAGTGGTGGTGGTGGTGGTGGTGGTGGTGGTGGTGGTAGATAGTAATTTGGGACGCGACATCTCACGTCTTCTCGCGTCTCAGCGAGTGCGAGGCCGAGAAGGAGGAACGTGGCAAATCGTCGTCATGATCGGCGACGTCGATAGGATATCCTTGAGCACGAGAATGAAATTAATGGCGTGCGAACGCTACGGATACTGAGAGCGAACATCGAAATTGCACGACCACGTTATGCAACGTGAACCCTTCTAGGCACGTCCCTACTGTTCCGGTCTATCCACGGTATTACATACCAACGATCGTTTCTCCTACCCTCTTGATGTATCCTCTCACCACCGCCACCACAATCAACTATCCTATATCGACACCAATCGTCCTCGAGAATCAGCCAAATGTCATACGCAAGTAGTAGTCGCGAAAATTTCACGAGCGTCGGTTTATTTTGGCGCCGGTAAGAGCTGCCAGCTCGGAATTAACTTTTATAATAATCTATATTTCTCCGTCCTTGTTACCAGCCATTCTACTCGTTCGCATTGGACCGTGCATTGTTAAATGAGATAAATAATCTTTGTTCGAATTAACTTTCTTCTTTCTCGAATTGAACATCAAGTGTTCCGAGATAGATAAATGTTGAGTGAACGTACATAAACACAACAAACATTTGTAAATGATCGATTTGCTATATCTTAAGTTACTTACTCTTATCAGAGTAACACCTCTGGCATGTTACCGATCGGAATGTATTAAAACGATGATAATACTCTCTCTCCCTCTCTCTCTCTCTCTCTCTCTCTCTCTCTCTCTCTCTCTGTCTATGATAATTCCCAGTGGTGTAATAAGAAGGACGCACATTTAGCTGGTTGTTCGTGCCGTTATTAATAGTAAAGTACCTACATTATGATACTTTAACGTACCTACGTGCTTCACCCTACTCGACACGATATTAGGTATACACGACGACGCTTAGATCGACGTGTCTTATCACCTTTGAAATTTTCTTATAATTTCTTGCTCGCTCGAGCTTGTTCTTCGCATTCAATTCGTGAATTTTGTATCTTTTATTTTTCGTAACACGCGTGTTGCCAATTCGAAATCTATGTTATTGAAAATCTCTGTCCGCGAAATCGCTTCACGAATGTAGTTTCAATATATTCGAGAATTCTTTCCTCGTCTTCTCGATATATTCTCGTAATCTCGAAAGGTATATCCGTTGGACGTCGGAAGCAATTCGAGAAGAAAGGAAGGTTGAAGAAAAATCAAAGATATATCTCGAAAGGCGTGACGTTTCCTTAACGAGACCACGAAGGTCACGCTACTATTTTCCGCCGAATTTCTCTCGAGAAAAGCAACATTCTCGTTTCTTCTTTCTCTGTCTTTCTTTCTTTCTTCCTTTCTTTTTTTCTTTTTTTCTCAAGAGAGAAAGAGAAATGTAACACGCGAGTCAGAATTTCTTCTCTATTTATCGTTTCAATTTCAATGAACTTCTGAATAAAACATCATTTTCGCAAACATTTTCCTTTCCGTTTCCTGGTCGTCCATGCCGTTTTCTTCCTTCTCTCTTTTCGATCAAAAATTAATACTATTTGAATCCGTAAAGGCTAAAGAACAGCGATGGGAAATGAAGGAAAAAAGAAACGTGGGTAAACAGGAGACAAACGAGAGAGAGAGAGAGAGATATATATATAACTGGCGTTAAGCTGGAAATACTGGAATCTAAAGAAGAGATTTCACGATACCTTTGGAAAGTAGCAGGTGTGAGCAGCGATGAGAGTAAAGCCGCAAGGCTGTTTCCGGTTTGCTAGGTAGCTACTTCCGGAAACGCGCGTCTTTCCTCGAAGATGCACATTCTCCCATTGTTGCCTCTTGGTCCAGATGCTGCTCTTCGTTTGCACGACGAAGCACGTCGCCTGTTCGTTCACGCCTCTGCTTTCATGGGCAAGCAAGAACTTTCGTACATCTCTCTTGCAATTCTATCTCTCTCTCATTCTCTCTCTCCCTCTCTCTCTCTCTCTCTCTCTCTCTTTCTCTCTCTCTCATTCTCTCTTATGTCTCCTATCGTCTACCTCGTAGAATTTTTCATAAATTCAGCTGGTCCTATTTCTCGAAATGGGCACCGTTTACGGGCCACGTGGCGCTCATCTTTACGATCGTTCACTTCTAGTGCTGAAGTGTGAACTTGTAAAAAAAAAGGACGATACTGTAGATATATTCTCGTAAAAAATAAAATAAAGAGAGAGAGAGAGAGAGAGAGAGAGAGAGAGAGAGAGAGAGAGTGATTACAGTTAATTTATCGAGCATTCAATTTGACAAATCACTGTAACATCACCGTTTGGATAAATTAATAATACTTAATAAGTGGATCGAGGTGAAGAAAGAATGCGTCGATGAAAAGAAGAAGAAAAAGAAGAAAGAAAAAAGACGAGAAAAAGAGGGATTCTACCTTTCGCGAGAGGCATTGAGAGAAGAAACGTGTGGTGGGGGGTAGAAAGGGGCGGAGGGGGGTGAGTTTGGACGAGGGTTACGATCTTTATCTTTCTGCTTAGCAGCGTGCTTAGAGCGAGAAACGCCGAGCGGGCCGACATCGTATTTTTCAAACGCGTCAAAAACAGGCTGGCACATTTATCCGGCGGGCAGTGTTTGAAAAATTACAGTTACTGGAAAAATAAATAACTGAGCGGGCGCTCGCTCGCGCGCACGTTGCCGGTCGGTCCGCCTACGAACGTATATTTTATAGGACAGCTAGAGGAGGAGTCGGAGGAGTGGGAGTAACGGGGTAAAAGGAGGAAAAGGGAGAAAGGTACGCGAAATAATTGCTGGATGATAAAGTGTGGTCGGCACGAACGCGAAAAAAGGGAACCAGTAAAGGAATGGGAAGACGAAAGCGAACCGAAAACGAGAGAACGCGAGGGGGTGGGTTAGAGGGGCGGAGAACATGAGAGGAAGGATATGAAGAAGGAGAACAGTTTCGGTCGGATGTACCAACGTCGAATGACCACGAAAACCGCATATAAACGTGCCTAGTACTTTCTGTCTTCTCCTGTTCCTCCTTCTTCCTCTTTTCCACCATTCCTATCCGAATCTTTTTTTTTAACCTTTTCTCCTAACTTCCTATCCTCCGTCTTTCCTACTTCTTCCTTTCTCTCTTTTCTTTTTACGTTTTTTTTTTTTTTACCTTTTTCTTCCTTTTTTCTTCCTTTTTTTATACCATCTATCTTGCCTTACAGAGACCGTCTCTTTCTCATTGCGGCCATGCATTCCAAGTTCCATATCTCGACGAAATCTCTCCATTTTCCGACGATGGAAACGACCGTATGTCTTAACTCTGACGGTGGACGCAAATACGCTTTAAAAGCGCCTTTAAAAAGGCGGATTCGTGAGACGTGACTAAATTGTGCCTGTATAAAACTCAATGGGATATTGACGCGTAACAGTTCGCAAAGAAGGGAATGGGAGGGAATGAAAGAGAACGTCGAGCGATGTCGTTTTGTGAGTTTATGCTTGAATGTTTCTGTGTGTATCTTTCGTACATATTTATCTCTGGGTTATTTTATTCTTTCTCGCTAGTCCTCACTCGTGGGCTATGATATATAATGGATTTGAAAAACTTTAAAAAATAATAATGAAAATGTAAAAATAATAAAAAAATAGAAAAGAAAAGAAAAGAAAAATTGGAGAGAAAGAGAGAGGAATGCCCTAGAGGTGTTTAAAAGTTTCTTTCTCTAAAAAAAAAAAAAAAAAAAAAAAAATAGAAAAAAGAAAAGAAGAGAAAGAAAAACAAAAAACAGAATAGCCAGATATTCGAAGTTAATAATGAAAATACAAGCTCGAGAAAAATTGTAAAATTTTTTTTCGTCAGCAGTGCATATCTCTTTCGTCGTATAATAATCCTCGTAGAAAAATACGAATTGTTCGGTGAGTTTATTCCGCAACGTCATAGGTCTCGTGCAATAGGTATTCGTTCCATGTCAAAGGATTTGAAACAAAAGGAAACATAAAAATGTAAGTAGAAAGAAATCTTTCGGAGTTAGTAGTATAAAGTCGTTTGCCTTTGAAAGCGAACAAATAAAGAATAAAAAAAAAAAAAAAAAATTCTATAGAAAATAATAAGCAAGATATCGGTCACGAAAAACAACGTATTTCATGCGGTAACTATCGATTATTAATTTTTCGTCGTCTATCAAATACACGTTTGCGGTTCGTAGATAAACTTGCCGATGTTTCGTCTCGTTTTCGAAAGAACGGAGACTTGATAGTAGGGATTGGAACGACGTTGTAGTGCTGAGAAAAGCGGAGACCATGATTCAATCTGTCCAGATTCAATGTGGATTTCGAAATAACATTTGAGAGAGTATGAAATATGGGAAGTGAGGAGAGAGATAGATAGATAGATAGATAGATAGATAGATAGATAGATAGAGAGAGAGAGAAAGAGAAAAGGAAAGAGCGAGTCAGTTCTGATGCCGAGAATTCTACGGGCACGATATAACATCGCCCGTATCGAATGGACTAAATAAAACACCAAAAAGTCTCTTCGAGAAAAGCTTTCGGGAAAAACGAAAGTGTAGTTTATTTTAAAAACCTCACGATTAGTTCCCTATGGAGGTGAAACGAAAAGAAAAAAAGAGAAACAAAAAAGGAAAAAGAAGAAATAAGAAAGAATAGAATTTATCGATCGCTCGAGGTTATTTATTTATATTTCATCCTTATTATCTATTTTTGTTTCATTATTATTATTATTATTATTATTATTATTATTATTATTATTATTATTATTATTATTATTATTATTATTATTATTATTATTATTATTATTATTATTATTATTATTATTATTATTATTATTATTATTATTATTATTATTACCTTTTTGTTTCTAACTTTCAATTTTATAACTTTTCAATCTCGTAAATCGAGGAAGATAGAGAAAATTGGAGTTAGAGAGTCTGTATCAGATAAATGAGAAAATTAGACGGCGGGCATACGTAGTAGGAGTAGGTAGCTTTTTTTAACAGATCATTCGTTTATCCTTTCAATTACGTCGAGCTTACGAACCCTGCGTTCAATCTGGCATGGGAGGAGACGCGGGCGGTGAAAGTCGAAGTTACCGAAGAGACCACTGGTTTGAA
The DNA here is from genome assembly GCA_911387685.1 of Dolichovespula media. Taxonomy (NCBI): domain Eukaryota; kingdom Metazoa; phylum Arthropoda; class Insecta; order Hymenoptera; family Vespidae; genus Dolichovespula; species Dolichovespula media. The sequence goes on from OU426867.1 coordinate 4,454,848, forward strand.
TTTCCAATTGAAAGTTTACGCGATAATTCGCTTCGATCGTTCTATCGGCGAACGGCGACGAGATTCTCTAGTAAAATCGAGCAACAACGTGAATGGGATAGTACCCAGTAATTCTCTCTAGACGTAATATTTTTTTTTTCCTTCGTTTTAACGAACAATTTCAAAAGTACTATACGATCTCAACGTAGTACCGACGCAAACTATGCAAATTGCCTATGCGCTTCCCACGAGCGAGCGTGCGAGGGTTAGACGATTAACCGTTTCCTCGGTAATCGGTAATTACCATCGCCCAAGTTAGATAGTAGTCTAATATCCCTGTAATAGACTGTGTACCAATTTATCCGATGCCTGCCAAACGATAAACGAATTCTAATTTAATTAAACTACGACAAACGAGCTATCTACCAAACTAACCGAACGATCCAATATTTTTATCGATCGTACTCGAGGAAGAAATCAATTCGTCCGAGGTCTCATCAATCTATTAATATTTTTCTCGGTCGATCGAAGTAATAGAAAACCGAACAAAAAAAAAAAAAAGAATCACACGCACAAAAAAAAAAGAAAAGAAAGAGAAAAAGGAGGGAGAGAAAAGAGATCCAAAGGATAAAAGGATTGGCGTTATGATGACGTTCGAATAAACCGAGCGAAATGAGCTACGATGCGAAACGCAGTTGCGCGATGGACTGGTTAACGACGCAATTTAGGTTGAGATCGATTTACACGGGTCAAGCAACACCTGGCCGTTCAGGCTACGATACTACCGAGCAAAATCGTACTGGCTGTTGCACGCGGCAGATTGCACCCCGTCTTTCCTACCGTCTGCTGGGACATGCATGTATCAAGAGTACGCCCCTTCGATATTCCTTCTATGTCGAGAATTAACGACCGTGAAACGCGAATTAATTGCTACCATGCAACATCCGACCAACGGGGAAACCGCTTCCTCTTTAAACTCTAATAATCCGCATAATTTACTCGTTTTAATTTTTTTTTTTTTTGCCAAAATATCTGTCACACATTGCTAATGATTTGGGAAGAATTTTTTATTGAATTTATTTTTTGTTCTCTTTTCCTTTTTTTTTTTATTTCGATGAGTCCGTTTAATTATTACGTTGAATTCCGATTTCTAGGATGTAGCGTTACATTATATTGACGTATGTTACATTATATTAACATCCGATTTCTAGGATGTAGTGTTACATTAAACAAAATTTAAAGTATACCTCTTAATAAGAATAAAGTTAAATACGAAAAAATATGATGATAAATTTTCATGTATTATTTATCTACCATGGATTATGAAAGAATATTAAATGTTTAATTAAAAGTCAATATGTTAATCGTCATAAATTCATGGTTAAACGTGCCGTGATATAAGATTCTTCTTAACAAAAGCAAAATTGTAAGGAGAAAGTAAACGTTATCATAGGAAATTCGTAACGTTTCCTTCAAAGAAGAATATATACATCATTTTATGCCAATACTCCTATATCTCCTCCTTTTGTATGAAATCATATTATCTTGATAAATCCGATATGCAACTAAACGGAGTTCACACGAGTTCTGCGTATACAAAGACGCTCAGATAACGGGAGAACTATAATTCTATTGAAAAGTACATAAAGGGTGATTATCGTTTTCGTTAAGTTTGCAACTTGGGGAAAATTTATCCTAAATTATGGATGTTCTCAGGAAAATGCTTTTCACGCCCCCCCCCTCCCTCGCTCCCCCGAGAAAACGTATTTAAATCGTGATATATATTAAATCCCGCTAGTCCTTTCTTTCTTTTTTTTTTTTTCTTCTCGATGCGACAAGATAGTTACGAATAAGTTGCGAGCATATTTTCAAAATAACTCGAATCGTAAGAACAACAACGACGGTGGGCGATCGATAACACCGGTTATTCAGTATCGAGCTTTCTTCCTCAATGTATTTGTTCTTTCGATCGTTCGAATTGGCTTCTTGAATTATTCAGGATGGTGCTACGGTGCCAGTCAGATAAAAAGTAAACGAAAAAGGAAACGAAAAAAAAAAAAGAGAGAAAGAGAAAGAGCCTTATTGCTTTATGTCTATTCATCGTCGAAAACACAATGAGAATAATGTTTCCATGATAGTATACTATAATAAAAACATCATCGAAAATATTTTCTTTCTCGGTGCTCTACAATTCTTCGATTTCCATGATACAACCTAGCACTATGATCGAACAACTCTGAATCGCTTTAATAAACGCGGCCATCGTAAATAGCATCGCGATTTTGATGGATCGCCGTTTCGGTGAAAATCATACGAAAAGTGCTGCCGTCACGTTGGTTCGATGTTCATTTCTAACGGCGATCGCTCTTATTCCTGTGTAATGTGTATAACGCCGTGACTCGTAGATCGCTATCGAGTTACGTTTCCAAAGAGAAGAATAAAGAGTAGATATTTTCCGCCATGGTGGAACCATTTCGGTGCAATAAACTGTTTCTCTCCCTCTCTCCCTCTCTCTCCCTCTCTCCCTCTCTCTCCCCATCTCTCTCTCTCTCTCTCTCTCTCTCTCTCTCTCTCTCTTTCTCTCTTTCTCTTCCTCTTTCTCTCTTTTTTATTTCATTTTATTCCGTAATACTTCCATACCGATTACTTTATTATGTCTGCGTATCATTTTATTGTATAATATTCTGTACTTACTAGTTCTTCGTAACAACAAAGTATTCTTTTATCTCTTCCATTCTTTCTCCGTCGTTTCAAACTCGAAAGAAAGTTAAAAAACCACGCAATAAAAAAAAATCATTCCTCTCTCTCTCTCTCTCTCTCTCTCTTTCTCACTCTCTCTCTCTCTCTCTCTCTCTCTCTCACTCTCTTAATTTCCGACGACTGTACTTGTGTAAAGTCAACAACGATAGCGATCCATCGGCTAACCTTGAATAGATAGCATTGTGTGCCTTCCCTTAAACGTAAACTATTCCCTAGCGGGTATTTGCGTGAGCGAAGAAACTCCTTAACGAAAGTCTATATAAAAAGAAGAAAAAAAAAAGAAAAAAGAAGGAGGGTATCTTCTTCTTGTCTTTACTCCTAGATACTCTCCGATCCCTTTTTGCAGCACGTCGCGCGTCGTCTCGCTTTCAGCGCGCAAACAGAAATTAATTAGAAGTAGTAGAACGTTCGTCGGTTCTCCTTAGAAACGACCAGAGCCTCTCCACGCTCGTTTCGAAACAAGATTATCGGATTTTCGTTGTTTTTGTCCGTCAGTTTCATGTAATTTGTTTGCAACCATTCGAATCACCCACTCCCTTCCTCCTCCTCCACCTCCTACTCCTTCTCTACCTCCTCCTTTCGTCTGTTCGTCGTCCAGCCTTTCAATGTCCCATTTCTTTTGTCCTCCTTGAACTCTACGAAATCTCTGAAGAAGATAAGAACGAAGATGACGAAGAAAAAGAGATTGAGGGTTGGTGGAACTACTGAGATTTAAACCTTTAAAAAACATCGTCCGTCGGCAAGAGTCTAGTTTCTGAATTTTCCGTGGAAGTTGCCACCAGTTAATTGGTTTACTTCCAGCGAATATCACACGGGTCAAGGAACTTCTGTCCGAAGATGTTTTGTCGGCTGGAAAGCAACGATCGTTGGCATCGCGTTCTTTCCCTTTCCCTTTTCGTTTCTTTTCAAGTATTTCTGTATATCTGTTTGTCTCTCCCTCCTTCTCTCTCTCTCTCTCTCTCTCTCCTTATTTTTTTTCTCCTCATCCTCTCCTTCTTCTTCTTCTTCGTCCTCCTTTTCTTCTTCCATACTTCTTTATCTCCGTATCTTCTATTCTCCAAACTATCCCGGCGTCCGTTAAAAGCTTTCGTTATTTCGTTGATTATAACTCTCCCAGTTGCTTTTTCAAAGGGAAAGGAAATAGAGAGGGAAAAGAAAGAGAGGGAGAAAGAGAAAATGGCAAAGAAAAAAGAAAAGAGAAATAAGAATGAGAAAAAGTCGCGCGTGAAAGAAAAGGCCAACGTTCTTACCGCGTACCGGCGTCGAATTATCCTTGCCGAGTATCGAGGAATATAACGCGCTCGCGCAGACTAACGGGATCGGGAAGAAGGAGAATCGAATTCCCAGAAAAGGAAGAAAAAAAGAGAGAGAGAGAGAGAGAGAGAGAGAGAGAGAGAGAGAGAGGTAGAAAAAAAGAAGAAGAAAAATATAGTTGATGTCGGCGTAAGTAAGAAAGAGAAGCGAAAGGAAAAGTTTTTCTCCTTTCGTTTTTCTTACTCCTCGTTTCTCGTTTCGCCATATCTAAAGTTACACCGCGCCCCTACCGACGACATTTTTATGTCGTCCTTTTTACCCTTCATCCTTCGGTTTACCTTCGAAGACGAAATCGTTTTTATTATTTTCATGTACGTACTCTAACGTGAACGATCGGCATGCCTATGCTTTCGGATGGAATTTCTCGCGAGGGTGTGCTAGTAATATGTCAGAGAGAGCAACAGAGAGAGAGAGAGAGAGAGAGAGAGAGAGAGAGAGAGAGAGAGAGAACTCAAATGAAGGGAATCGATACCGTCGAGAAAATAACGTCTTTCAGGTAGGAGGGAAAGCCACGCCATCTAAAAATATTGATACTTTAACTAAGGAGGAAAGTTTCGTCGCTCACCACTCGTGTGTTCGAGGTGGAAATAGAAGTAAAAGTAGAGGTAGAAGTATAAGAAGAAGTAGAAGTAGAAGAAGAAGAAGAAGAAGAAGAAGGAGGAGGAGGAGAAGGAGAGGAAGAAGGAGATGGAGAAAAAGAAAAAGAAAAGGAAGGAGGATCTTGGAGGAAAAAGGAGTGAGGGGGTTTAGAGGGAGGAGAGGTTGGTTGTGATGCCGATGATGATGGTGGAGGAAAAGTGGAAGGAAAGAGGCTGCCCGGCATCTGCGGCGGCTGGTATTGACGGCTCTCCAATTCTATCAGGCTCCAGGAAAATATATATGTATTGGATGGCACATTATCGCATATTAGTCATAAAACTTTTTTCCTCAACGGGAAAGGGAGAGAAAAATAAATTCTGAGTGCGTGTCAGACGTCCACGTGGATTATCTTTGTACGAAGAAGACGAGAAAGGAGGAGGAAGAAGGAGCCTTTCCTTTTCCTTCCTTCTATCTTTCTTTCTTTATATCCATGTATCTTTCTCTTTTACTTATCGCTTACATTAATCATATTTATCATCGAGAATAAGAAGAGACGTTGTTTCCCTCCCTCCCTCCCCCCTCACCCCACCCCACCCCGCTCTTCCCCCCTCCCCCCCCCCCCTATTGACGAATCGTTTTCGTTCAGATTTGATTGTTGTACGTAGAAATAATGGAAAACTTTATAAAATACATATTTTCTCTTTTCATTGATAACGAACTAAAAGATAGATATAAATGTTGCAAAACGAAATGACTCGTGGTTACGTGAAGGACGTATGATCGACAGATATCGGCAGTTGGTGGCGTTATCCAGTCAGCGTTAACTCGTCGTTGCTGTCGTCGTCGAACGACGGCCATCACTCGTATACACGGCATTTGGCTCGTATCGACGTTGCCTGGTGACGATGCAAGATGTCATGGCTCATATCAATGCGGTTAGCCAAATGGCAAGCTTCGCGACATGTCGAGAGCAATGTGCAATCATTTAACACGACACTTTGCGATTTTAGTCTTCCGAAAAGAGAACCTCCTGTCTATCGGAACGAACGGATATCCGTATCTTTGGAAGTTTCTATTCGATTCTATTGTTTTCTTTTTTCCAGGAATTTATACCTATATAAGTAACACTGACCAAAAGATTTTATTACTGCATTGACATATAATGTATGTATATATATATATATATATATATATATATATATATATATATATATATATATATATATATATATATATTCACCTTCATGCAGTAATACAATTTTTGGTCAGTGTTACGTTGAATATTTTGACGAATACATCTGGTGTAATCTGACGACATTCAAATGAAACTAATTGAATGGCATATATTTTGGATTGTAAAATTGTAAATGTTTCCGTAGAAAAAAAAAAAAAATCAAATTAACGGATAAATGTAACTCTCAAATAAATCAAAGTAACACAAATTATTTAGGTCAAATTATTTAGTAGAAAAAGTGAACCGATAATTTTGTTACTCAAGATATTAATCAAACGCATTCAACGAAATTCACCGGATATATTGGAGAATGTTTGATGGACAATACAAAAAGATTTTATTACTGCATGTAGATCGGCGATATATATTTGGAACATTTAATAGTATAAAAATTGTTTTCAATTTGATATTTCGAAACGTACTTTCACGTAGGAAATTGTTGACGCAAAATTAAAAGAAAAGAAAAGAAAAGAAAAAGAAATAAAAAAGGAAATAAGTAACGCCATAGTGAAGTAACGCCTTTACTCCTGTTTCTATCTAAAATTTTTAGGGGAGTTGTCAACCACCTCCCTTAGACGGTTAGTCCAAAGTGAGTGAATATATAATGAAAATTTGTCCCCCAACGAGAACAGAATTGACCTCTCCTAGCGTTTTTCTAAAAAAACAATCACTAGATTTTATAATAATCCTTGTGAATACTTTACGTCGGGACACTCTGTATATAATACATGTATATATAATATATCTCTTTTTATTTCGTCTCGGTTATGCTCGAGGTACACATATCAATATTTTTCAATATATCTACCTAAGAAATTCGATTTAACTTGAACTTTACGTAAACATATTGTAAAATCGTTCATACATTACGATCCAGAGAAGTAGCATTTTCATTCGACCAAGTTCAATATGCGTGTGCAAGTATACACGCAGAAAAATATAAAGGCGGATATATAACTAGGTAGAGAAATGTATGGTACGTAGATAGGGTAGGTGGTACGTAGTAGGTGGATAGGTAGGTAGGTAGGTAGGTAGGTCGGTAGGTACACCGACTTTTCGTCGATTTCATACTTCTCCCATATTTCCACAAAAAGGTCGATTTTCGAGTAGCCCAAAGAGAAAAGAGGAGAAGAGAAACTGTATCATCCGAGCTATTATCCGCAGGCTAGAAGGTAGATGCTACGAAATCCTGTGAGCACAGTGCACTCGAGTCAAATATCGCCATGAATCACTTGAACCGCGGGCGTGTGGGACATCGGATTTCATTTATAAAGCGAATAAATCTTTAAGGCGAGAAACCACGCGAGTCAGCAATGGCGTCGATGTTGGCGGTGTTAGTGTAGGAACAGAACGGAAGTAACCTCCCGATCATGTCGGAAAACGAAAAGCGGTGGCATGGCAATCCAGCGAACCGAACTAGTATGGCAGTGGTGGGGACAACGGACGATATCGTGCGAGCAAATTGTCTGAGATCTTGCGGCGGGCAGTCTTCCAAGAAATGACGAATTACCACGCTCTTTATATTCATCCTCGATACCATGTTTCTGCGGTTAAATTGTCCTACCCGAACAAGAGATATAACGTTTTCCCCTGTCTCACTATTTTGACGTGTTTCGTTTCTAAAAAGATTTTTATTTCGTATGATAATTATACCTAACTTTAAACGCAATTTATATTTCTCTTTTTCTTGTCTTGTTTCTTTTTTGTTTTATTTTTAATTTTTTTTTTTTCAAGTTAATAACATTTTGTTTAAAATCGATAAGAGTTATGTTGCGTTGTCATTTTTTTTTTTTTTTATCTTTCCAAACGAGCCATTCGTCGTCAAAATCGAAGAAAATTTGTAATTATGAAAATTTCTAACATAAATCATTGCTAACGTATTGAAAGGTTAATTTATTTAATCGAAATACACCGAAGAATTATTTTGAAGTAATTTTAACATTCGTTTGAAAAGAATTAAGTTAAAAAAAAAGTAGCAAGGGATGTGATGGCTAAAAATGTCTTTAAAAAAAAATATTGACTCTTCGGAGAAACCATTACTTTGCACTAAGTTGGTAATGGATTGAAACAACGTGGAAAAGCTACACTGACTCGTTTAAAAGCATCATACTGAAGGCTATAAAATGTTGTTATAGAATATTTCTTTACAATATTTCACTACTAGACAAAGTCCCGAGTAAAAATAACGATGTAAGTATCTAATGGCAATACAAAGGAATGAACGGTTTCCTTTTAGAAAATTGGCTCTTCTGTAGTGTTTCTTAAATTGTTTTGTTTCTTTTCTCGAAAACTATCCCATTAATTTTCTTAATAATGTTTGTGGATGACAACGAGTAGTACTTAAAAAGAGACGTGGAGGATGAAAGAAGAAAAATGAGAAGAATGATAACAAAATTTAAATTCTCGAAAAGTTTTAAATATATTTGATTTGAAACTTTTTAAACATTCCTGATGAATGCATATTATTTTTCATATTGCAAATAATAATTACTTAGAAAAGAAAGTGTAATGGTTTTCCCATATGATTAAGAGACCCAGGGAATAAATATTTGTCCTTAAAAGATTTAATTACTTTTATTATTTTATTAGTTCTAATTTTTGTACGATATTTTAATATCCATTTCTATTAAGTAACAATTTTATTGTTACTTCAAACCCAATAATTACGTGCGTGTGTGTATGTGTGTCTATAACAGATTAGTTATTAACTTATTAAAAGTATTTCTGCAGTAAACCAGTTTTTTTATCATTCACTTAGATGTAAATTCTCTTTCCTTCGATATATATAAACATTCTCGATATGCAAATGGAGATGATATGGATTATATAATAGAAATTTATAAAAAAGTAAATAAAAATATTATTCATAACAGATATATCATAAGCTAAAGACTAACAGTAGGCGATTGATAGCATGGCCTACTATCATTGACAAACAAATTGAAGACAAAAAGATCAAAATTTTGTAATCCAGAATAACAATTAAATTGTTTATAACAAATTGTTAAATGTATACACATATATACGTATGGCAGTAATATAATATTACGATTTTTATGTAATATTAGTTGATAAAAAATTTATGTTTATAAGAATTGTTTATAACAAATTGTTAAACGTATATACGTTCATATGTGTGACCGTAATATAATATTACGATTTATACGTAATATTAAATAATAAAACAAAATTTTACAAAAATTTTTTATAAAATAATTTTTAAACAATTGTCATAAATAAAAATACAAATAATTTGTCCTTTAAAACAATGTTTGTTTCAAGTCTCTACGACTTTAAGTTCCAGAGATATTTCCATTTAAATATGACGACCCACTGACCTATATAATTTTTTCCATACAGTGTATTGACCTAGTAACCTACTTAAATTCTTGAAATTTACACGAGAACAACTTAGTTCTTTGTTTTTTTTTTTTTTTCTTTTCTTTAGAACGATGCGTACTTACACCATGTGATCATCGTAATTACGAATGACAAATTTCAAAACGTTATATCTCCGGAACGAAAAGTAGTAGAGACAAAACCAATGTCATCTTAAAGGGAAAAATATCATCTTTAAACCTACATGCTCTAATAAAATCGTTATAATGAAAGAGATATTCTTAATATGTTTAAACACTTAATAAGTATATACGTATTGTAAAAATATTCAGAGAAAGAGTGGAGAAATAATTATACTTTTAAGGTTTTAACTTTATATTTATACGTTTTTATTTTTGAACGACTATTGGTATAAATCTGATCGATAGAAGGAATGTGTATCATTAACAAATATTGTTCATACAATTTCCGATTTCTTTACGGTACCAACTTTTCTACGTAGTGTTTTCAAATCGTGACAAAAACTATTGCTTAATAATTTATATAAAAACATTATTTATAACTAATATATAATATATATTAAAATATCTTGACAATATTTTACAGCAACGGAAAATACGATTTTCATAATTTATCATGTATATATTTGTCAAGCTTATTTTGGCTCTCCGAAATTGTCCTATTTCTTTTATTGTCTTCTTTTTAGTTCTTTTTTTTTTGTTCTTTTCTTTTTTATATCTGCATAATTAATTTATATCTGCATGATTCTACGCATGTTGGAACCTGATACATATGTTTATTTGTAGCAGAAGCTATGCTCAAAGCAATAATAGGATTCATTCGCACGTATACCGTGCAGTTCCCCTTCCGTTCAGTAATGATATAATTAGCTCACATTGTTCGAAACACGATCGTATATTTTATCCCCACCTTGTTCTATTCTACATAGTTGCATTTCCGTAGGATGGACGGACCTCGTTAGGTTCACTTTATACTTAAACCCAGCGTATAATTCGTTCTACGTTCGATAGACGTTTCGATTAACGACTAAATGAAAAAAAAAAAGAGAACAAAAATACACACACACACACACACACACACATATATATATATATACATATAAATTTATTTTGCAAAGATCGTTAAACGAGATTAATCTGCATACGAGTACGTTGCTATTATTCGTAACTAACGTTCGTTTCGTATGTGTCTATACACAGTTTTTCCATCGCCATCCTCACCCTTCTTCCCTCTCTCACTCTTACCTAGTCTCGTGCATAGTATTTATTCCAAAGCGGTTTTATTTATACGTATACACATCGACGCGTCATTTGATACACGACCCTCGTACATCGACGTTCGAAAGCTTAATCGGTTAACCAGTTGCGTTCGTATAGAAGCATTAACTAGTCGCGCACCTAATTAGCAAACAATGAACGAATGTAAATTAATTCGCTGATTCATGACTAATTAATGCATCATTCTATATACGCTTGAACGTGCTAAAGCAATAGACATTAACCGTGCTTCGGCGTCGTTTGGGGGAAAAAAAAAAGAAGAAGAAAAAAGAAGAAAAGGATAAAAAAAAAAACAGCTCCAATTTATCGTTCCGGATAAACGTTCCTATCTCTGAAATCCGTACGAAACGATCGAAGATGTGTCTGTCGGAAAAAGAAAAAAAAAAAGGGAGAGGAAGAGAAAAAAAGAAGAAAGAAAAAAGATAAATACGTATCGAAAAGACGAATCTCAGAGTAATTTCGGTCGATCCAATCTTAAATAGCTACTTCAGCAAAGCATAGAAAAGTTTTGATAAAACGAGAGAGCGTATTTATATGTATATGAAATAAGCGTTTCATTTCTCTTGTTTTCTTTTCTCTCTCTCTCTCTCTCTCTCTCTCTCTCTGTCTCTCTCTCTCTTTTTCTTCTTTCTTTCTTCCTTTCTATCTCCTTATATCACGAATTCGCAATATACTTTTCTCCGCCGATCTACCGACATTCCGCTGCATCTACACTTTCTTATCTCGATAACCCATCGGGCCAACAGTTAGAGCACTAAATGTACGCAAACGTCGACGGTACAGGTCGCTTTTTCATCCCTTTCAAACGACCCTTCCTTTCCATCTATTTCTCTTCTTCCTTCTTAAACTCTCGTCTCGTTCAAAGTACGACAATTTTCAATTTTCGCGGATGTATTTATCCTCTTAACTTGCTTGCTGAAAGAGCAGGGAGGACAAAGTTACCGCGTCGAATCGTCGAACCGAGAAGACCGAGACCACCAAAGCTCCCTCCCACTCTCTCTCTCTCTCTCTCTCTCTCTCTCTCTCTCTCACTCTCTCTCTCTCTCTCTCTCTCTCACTCTCTCTCTCTCTCTCTCTCTCTCACTCTCTCTTTTCTCACCACCCGTTCTCACACTTCCCGTAGCTAAGCGTGCATTACAGTTCTATTCGATGCCTTCGTAGAAAGTGGAAGGTTAAAGGTACGAAACTACGCGATAATGGTTTTTACGGCTATTAACGTTAAATCAACGAAGAAAACCTTGAGTTGGCCTTACGTCAATGAGGTCAAGAACGTTGAGGCCAAATGTGTCCGAGTTTTTCTCCGAGAGATTGTCATTTTTCACCTTCGATCGAGCTCGTATTAATTGACTGAATTTGACGTAGAAACGAAAAGGAAGTGGAAAGTATTTTCTCTCTTTCTCTTTTTCTCGGAAAAGAGAGATAAAATCAATTTGCAATTAGCTCGTAATAGAGTCTTGCACGAGGTCGTTTTATTTAAAAAAAAAAAAAAAAAAAAAAAAAAAAAAACAAATCATTTAAGTTTTTAACGTTTTAGTTAGTCATCGAAATGAAAAAACTTGTATAAAAGAAAACTTCGTTATCTATGTTATCGTTTCGTCGTTGTTACATCAGTCCGTTGTCTCGTACCATTACGATGTTTCATTCCCTCATTCTTTCGAATCGATGCCACCGAGCACGTTGTTCTTTTCAACGTCGTTGCTTCTATCTCTTCGAAGAATTCGCCTTACCTGGCAAAATCCAGTGGAATTGAATTACAGGTAACGACGATCCAAGAACTAATGGACTTCTCGGGGCAAAGATAAGTTGGCTGGAGGTGGTCGTCCTTTTGGAAGAAAAGAAAGGAGAAACTAGAGAGTAAAGAGAGAGAGAGAGAAAGAGAGGGAGGGAGGGAGGGAGGGAGGGAGAGAGGGAGAGAGAGGGAGAGAAAGAGAGAGAGAAAGAATGCCAGGCGCCAATGTCATCGACCGTTAACTCCGCGCATCGATCGTGTTCCTTCTTTTCTAGAGCAACGCTTATTTCGTTACATTTCCTAGCAGGAAAACGAACCGGACTGAAAGACGTCGAGCTCTGTTGAAAGTCGTGGAATATGGAAAGGAGCAACTTTATTCCTTCTTCTTATTTTATTTTCTATTTTTTTTCCTTCTTTCTCTTTTTCTTACCGTCTTCCCTCTTTTGTGAATCTTCTCAATCGAAAGTCCTCCCTCGGTGAAAGTCCTTTCCGCTTCATCGCCGGCTATAAGGTCCTTTTTCAGGATTTCCGTTCTCTTTGCTTAGCTCCAACGTCACGTATCGTTTGCAAACCGTCGACCGAAGAAGGATTCATATCAGGACCGAGACACGACCCTTTAAAATCCAAGTGTATACAAAGCTTTGAGCGGTCGTTCAAGATCGACCTTGCAACCTCCGCCTTTCGAAATTCGATGAACGAGCCACGATAAACGCGCATATGTATAAACGTAAAGAGAGGGCCAGATAAATAACGTAAAGAACATTCTCTAAGGTACGGCAAATTTTTCTAAGGGAAGTGGACGAAACAAAAAAACGAAAAAAAAAAAAAAAAGAAAACGAAACGAACAACGACGATCGTTCAATCGGATTTTATTTGAATGTTTCTTTATATCTCTTCGTTTGAAAAATCATACGAATTACGCCTAACTACTTATTTACTACTATCTACGTCATCGTTGTAGTCCAGCGTTCGTGGCATAACACGATAATGATAGCCGGAACTTCTACCCTATCATGAAATTAGATCGGGTCATATCAGATTCTAACTTTGTTTCCCCCACGACAGTAAGCTTTCCAAGCACCTAACCCCCTTCTCTTCTCTCTCACTCACCAAACCCACTACACCACAACTCGCAGCCACACGCTCGTCGAGTTTACGCGCCATATACCTATGATATCTTCTCTTCCTCTCACACACACACACACACACAGGCACACATAACATACAAATATACTCACACGCACGCTCACACACACACACACACGCGCGCGCGCGCACAGATACATATACACTTTCTGTTTTCACTACGAAGCACGCCACGTACTGGAATTAGCTTAATAGTTTCTGACTGGCGTGCCATTACCAAGATCTAATTGTTTTGCAAGACTACGCTCGTAGAAATTCGTGCTACTCGTTCAATCGTCTCTCTCTCTCTCTCTCTCTCTCTCTCTCTCTCTCTCTCTCTCTCTTTATTTCTTCTTGTCTCTCACTCTGTATGTCTCTCTCTTTCTCTCTCTCTCTCTCTCTTTCTCTCTTTTCATCTCTTCATAAGAAATGAACCAATATGCAGGACACAAGCCGATCATCAAGATTTTACGAGTAGCTACAATGATCTTTCTCTCGCACACGTGTCTTTTACCTTTTCATGTATCGTCTTTATAGTTTCTATACGTTTCAATCTGTCTGGAAGCTCGTTTAAATGCGTTTGTTATATTGCATCCCCTATCTCTTTCTTTCTTTCTCTCTCTTTCATTTTCTCTATCTATTTATCTCTCTCTCTCTCTCTCTCTCTCTCTCTCTCTCTCTTTATCTCTGTACCGTCACTATTCAAGTTTAGATCCAATTTTAGGTAACTATTTGTTTTACTTTAAAAAGCACGAGAGATAATCAATCTAGTTTATTGCTTAAAAGTCCACTCGAAATACGACAAGGACGAGTCTCGAGATCGTGACACGATCGATGAGATAATAATTCTTTCTCCCAATAACAACCACAACGAAGTAGAGAAAAATCTCGGATGAGTTCAACTGGAATCAGTTGTGAAAAGAGAGAAAGAAAAAGAAGAAGAAGAAGAAGAAATCACGATCGCTAAGATCGAAGAAAAACGGAACGACTACGACTACGACGACGACGACGACGACGACGACGACGACGACGACGACGACGACGACGACGATGTACTCTCGATGAAAACGTTTCGTTGAAAAATATTGGCAAGCGAAAGGAAAAGCTCTCACAATACGGATGATGTCTGAGCGAACTGGCAAAGCGGTATCGATGATACGCGATACGCCATTCGATAACCGCAAGAGTAGGTGTTCTCATACGTGACGGGGCATAAAAAATGTCACATCGCGAAGTGGGCTCTTGCGTGCGCGTCTCTCCAAACATATGGGACTCCAGATACATCAAGATAGAAAGAGAAGGAGTAAGAGAGAGAGAGAGAGAGAGAGAGAGAGAGAGAGAGAGAAACGTGAAGTGAAAGAACGATGAAAAGGCACGGAGGAGACTCCGGTTGCTGCCGTTGCCGCAGCAACATCCGAGAAAGCTTTTCGACGGAGCTCTTTTGAATGGGGCATTAAAAATCAGTAGACCGCAAATAGGGTGGTACACGCTTGGAAGGGAGCGTATTCCGCACGCGGAAGGTAATCGACGCTGAATTCATCGGCTGCTATCGATGAAAACGCTTTTTCTTTTTATCTCTCGCACGCGCGCGCGCGCACACCCACACACACACACACACACACACATTCACGCATACGCGCCCGCATATACATACTGTATCTCGCCCTCTCTCTGTTATTTTTTCCCTCTTTTTTTTCTCTACATCCAACTATGTTGGCCTATCGTTCGTTCGATTTTCACATTGAACGAATCGGCCGTTTAGAGAATACCATACCAAGGAAACTCTTTGGTATGTTGCAAGTGTGTAACTAACTCGTTGCATTCTCGAACGAGTTGTATTCCCCATCGAAACGCTAGAAACTCAGCGAGGCGAACACTTTCCCTATACACACGTTATACATATACGAATAGTATGAGAAACGATGGCACGATGCGGATGAAAAGGGTAACCAAGGAGAGAAGCTTCCGTCTCATGCAACCTACGACTCCGAGTCCGAGTTTTCACTTCGTCGAAATCGAGAATCATCGAATCGTGCTATTTACGCAAGAACAGTTACAACGTTGATACGCCAAATAGTTGAAAAGTGGTAACGTTATTAAATATTGTTAACAAAGGAACGTTAGATTCCAATATTTTGGATCTGTTATCCCAAATCGTGGGGGGAAAAATCTTTTCAAAAGTAAAATCTTATCAGTATACAGCTTACCAAAGGAAAATGGTTTTGAATCGCTTTTATTATGAAATACGAGAAAAGAAAATGTTAGAAAGTGTTGACTCTTTATTGTTACAGTTAATTTTCAAACGAATTGAAACCTTTTGGAATATTTAATTTCATTCCTTAATTTTTATAGGGATGTGCATTAATGAATCTTTCGAAATAAATTTCGCATTGTACTGTTTTTATTAAATGTATTATTTAAGTGCATATGCCCATTCGTCAAGCAGCAATTAAAACGTAGAACAGAAACATTTTCTTGTCATATGCATATATATATTAATGTTATAATCAAAAAACTAATTATACTTGTATATTTAAAATTATATATTATATTTTATCATTACATATGAGAAACAAATGAGTTGCAAAATTATTTTCTACTTTACACGCTTTGGTAGTTTTTAATTTATTACAATTGAAGACAAATTAAAAAGAAATAATATTTAAAACAAATTGGCACAAAAACACTGTTCCCATATATAATTCCTGTATATAAATATGCTGATCGAATATTTTAAATTTGCCTGGAAGAAATGGTTCAAAAAATTACGAAAAAAAAAAATAAATCAGACAAAATGTATCGTTCTCGCGAGAGATATTTCCTGTTCGAAAAATATCATACGATTTAACTCGACCGTTATAGCGTCGTCAAAAAAAGATCGTTATATTTTCTTGCAAAGGAGATCGCCATGACGACGATGACAAAACTCAACGCGGTTATCGTCAATATTACGCTTCAAAATAAAATTGATTTGAAACGCGTCTATTCTTCCTTTCCGCACGAAGACGTACGGAACGATCGTTCTTTCCATACCATTAAATAACGTCATTCTCACGAGGTCGGGACTTTTCGAAACGATCGAAACGACGACGACGCATCGAAGGCATCATTGAAATCAATGGTAAAACGTCACCCTCGTGGAATCGCTAATTTTGTAATTTCGACGAATTTCCATTGGGTCTGCGAAACTAAATGACGCCAAGGTAGCGTCGTTCAGAATAATGTAATTTAATCGACGCGGTACCGTACAAACGTGTAACCTCTAACGTTCTCACGGCATTTGGCATTTATTTCATTCCGGACACGCCAAAGGCCAACTTCGAATCTAGTAACTGTTCGAAATGATGTTACTTCTCGTCTCTCGCTCTTTCGTGATTAAATATGATTAACAGTTGCAAGCAATTTAAAGTATTTTAAGTAATAAACCTTCGTAGTCTCTCGCTCTCTTTTTTCTTCCCTCTCTTCTTCTCTCGGCCTTTCTCATATGTATCTCTGCGTTAATCAGTTACAGTGTCTCCATTGACAGAACTAGTTTTATTTATTTATTTCCTATTTGTTAATAAACTTCCAAACGAATAACTACATTCGATTGACATCAATGCCGTTTCTTACACGATGTATATTGTTATTCAAGATGTATCATCAAAAAAGAAATGATATCGGGGTTATGTATGGGTATCTACGTTAAATTAATCAACAGAGGCCGACGAACGAAATATTCGTTTCTATCGTAATATAACGTGTAAGCTAATAAACGAATCGTTGCAATTTCAAGGAACAATGCAATAGAGTTCGTTTGAATTTTCAACGCATATTGCGATCGCTAGTACATTGGCTCTTCTGTAAAATCGAGCGTTTTTATTAATCTCGCATGACGTATTAAGAGGGATGATCGTGCGGCTCGTATAATTATCTAGCGCGAGATAATGACACTTTGATATTAATATTCTGTTAATAACCGGCTATAGAGAGACGAAGCTTGGCTTGATCTATGTGCTAAAGGTTTTGTAACGTTACACTATACGTCGGTAATGTAGATGGTACGTGTGTGTGTACGTAAGTAAATAAATTGCTATAGAGACGTCACGTTTAACGCAAGTCGTAGCAGATTGGACGTTTTAATGATAGGATCGATTAGTTACACCGATTTGTTGATAAGCATGTATTATCATATTGTAATCCGTAGTACAATAACGTTTAATCGCGACATAGAAGACAAACTAAACATTGTGTATGAAAATTCCAATTCAATTAAAACGAATCTCTATACGCGTGATTTAACGTGGGCTATTGATTGTGAGTAACATCGTTGTTAAAAAATAAAAGGGACATAGAGTGAGAGTGAGAGCGAGAGAGAGAGAGAGAGAGAGAGAGAGAGACAAAGGGTGGGGGGGAGGTAGAGAGGAGATATCGAAGGAACGTCGAGTTTTACCCGCTTCTTCCATCCTCGATAAAATCAACGAAGTCGTCTAAAGCGAAGTTTTCCCAGCTTTTCCGAAAGTTCATCGTTATCACCGTTCAGAAAGAGTTTCAAGAGAACCGAGAAGAAAACGTTCGATCTCTTCTAATTATTTGACGATAGATTTAAAAAATCGTCGACGAAGCGTGAAGCATGCTCTTTTTAATCGACGATCGAATCGTATTTGTTTTCGAAGCTCTTTGTGGTCGAGGACAATGGGGAGTATAGAAACGGGTCAAACGAAAACTCCAGCAGACGTATTAATCGTAAGAGGATAAAGTGCAAAGCTTTACTACCTACGAAATTGGTCTCACCCTTGGCATTTACCACGTACCCGTGACTTTTACCTTTGTACGAGAACACGTTTATACCAAATGCAAATGTATATTTTCACTTTGCCGGCGTGTAAAAGTGCTGAAGAATGAGTTTAACAGTAGCCCCTTTAAATTTAACTTTTTCTCCGTAGACAATGCCCCGCTAAAAAGCTAGCAAATGTACGTTCTTTCCTCTGTCCACTCGTACGTCAGACACGAGCTTTATATCTTCATCCGTTTGAGTCTAATGTTTATATAGTTCCCAACTCGACCGTACTCGGATAAACACTGAACCCACTACCCTGTCTCCCTCGAAAAGACAAATTAGTGGAGAAAGTAGAATCGTATTTTGCCACCTCGTTTTCCTCTTCTTAACAAAGTATCCATTCTGTTTTTTGTTCAAGAGAGAGAGAGAGAGAGAGAGAGAGAGAGAGAGAAAGGAATAAGAATAAGAAAAAGAGAAGAAAGATAAAGAGAAAGGAAAAGAGAGAAAAAAAGTCTCTCGGAGATGTTGCCTTGTGTTGTTTTCTTACTAAAATTCGTGACACCTGACTCTCTCGACAATACCAACGCAATATTTATGAATAAATCAGTAAGAATAGTCAAACGTTATTCGCGATCGTAAAGAATACAACTGAGAAACGTCGTCTATCCGTCGGCATTACGAAATATGTAAGTTTTGTCGAGTTTTAAAAGTTCGACGGCGTAGAACGGCAAACGGAGCATCGTGCCACGGTGAAAAGCAAATGCAGTGGATTTCACTTCGACGAGGTGACTTTGTGTTAGGCGTATTGAAAGTTCGAGCTCTTCCAAATCCTTTCCTCTGCCTATATTTCCCTTCATCGATCTTTCTCCACCTCTTATCGTTGTTATGTTCTAACCCTCCTCCTATCCTCTTTCGTTCTTTCGTTGTGATCGTTACACGATTGAACGATTTGAAAAAAAAAAAAAGAAAACAAAAAGATTAATTTGATTTATTTCCCCTCGAGATTCTCATCGAGATATGGGCAAAAAGAAGTAATCGATATTTGGTGGAATCATCTATCATCGATCGAAATTATCGTAGATGTTATAATGAAGAAAAAAGTTCTCTTCTAAAGCACCGATACATAGATGGATATATAGATATATAAATATATATGTATATAGATAGATGGATGGATAAAGAAAGAATGGGGGGGAGAGAGAGAGAGAGAGAGAGAGAGAGAGAGAGAGAGAGAGAGAGAGGGAGAGAGAGAGAGATAGTTGAAAAAAACGAAGAACGAAACACGTATACAGTATTACGTCAACGAGAGAAAAGCAAAACATCGTCGATATCGTCGGGAAAGATAGAACGAATGCTTTTTGCCGTCTAATGGAGAAATAGCCCGCACGAATAAATCATGAATGTTACTTTCTATACGTGGCACGGATTAAAATCTAACGGTAATTAAATCCTTTCCTCGGGATCGGAAGCAACACGATGAATGGTAAGAGCCCTGAATATATTGATAACGGTTGGGAAAGGCAAACGAGTTGAGCGTAAAAGCATCACGATGGAATAGTCCTTTTAACCAACGAAGAAACGATGTTACGTGATTCACATTAATAAACAATTTATGCGTAAGATACATCGAGTTTCTCATTCTTCGATCTTATAAATTCTAATAAATTAATGATCATCCGATCTAAATAGAAAGAGACAAATGTTAATAATAATATCATCCTATTGATTTTACTTTTTCTATTTTATATTTTTTTCATTTTAAACACCTGTTAACAACTACGAATGTCTACGAAGATGTACGTACGCGTTCTATACCGTGAGATTGTGATTGGAATTTCTTATCACGACTTATTGAAAAGGAACACGTTAAGGATAGTCGAGAGGAACAAAGGCGCATACCTGAAGGCATTAATAGCGACCAACGCGTACGTGGTATTTCACCGCTCCGAGGACAGCGACTGTACTGACCTACCATGTGGTGAGAATGATTTGAAAAAAAAAGGAGAAAAAGAGTAAAAAAAAAAAAGAAGAGAAGAGAAAGAGAGAAAAATATCTTTCTCTCGGCCGAATAGCACACGACAAATATTAAATCGATACAGTGCCGCGTTGCGCGCGCATCCAATAGTCACGCACACATTCAATGAGAGAACGAATGAGAAAGAGAGAGAAAGAGAGAGAGGGAGGGAGGGAGGGGGAGAGAGAGAGAGAGTAATATGGCAAAAAGGAGGGTAGGGAGAAAAAGGGAAGAAGAGTGCACCTGCACTTAGTTTATCAGTAAATAATATGGTGTACTTTTGGTATAAAGAAGATGATTTGCTTTGAAGAACGCTTATGACAAACGTTCGATAGAGAGATAGATCCTCCTTTTTGAGAACGTCGTCTCTCTCTCTCTCTCTCTCTCTCTCTAGTCATATATATATATATATATATATATATATATATATATATATATATGTATGTATGTATGTATGTATGTATATGTTTGTATGTATGTATGCACATACGGTTGGTTAAACGTGCCTTGGCTCTTCGTACATCCCTGTCATTCCTGTTATTTCTCCTATTACCTCCATGCTTTTCGCTTTACTCGCCAAATTTCTCGACGCCTCGTTTAACCTTTAAAAGACATTCCTTCCTGAAGTGAGAGAGCGAGAGAGAGAGAGAGAGAGAGAGAGAGAGAGAAATAGAAAAATAGAAAGAGAGAAATGAAGAAATGTCGAGCACGTAATGTCATTTTTGTGAATACTCGAGTCGACTATTCGAAAACAAACGATACGAGCTATTCTCAAAGTGAATGCATTTAATCAACGATCAACGAGAACTTTTTCATTGTGACGAATTCCATCCATACGCGTAAAAGATAATTAAAGAAGAGACAGACAAAACGATAGTACGTGATAGTTGGAAACGCGAAAAAGTATCTCCGTATCGCTGGCCGTTGTCAGAAACAAAAGCATCCTGCGCCGATCGTAATAACGATCGGTGATCGCGCGCACGCTCGTGTCACAAAGCAATGACGAGGGATGCTGTCATCGGCACGTCCGTCGAATGTTCGACCGCGCGAGAAAAGCCGAGCCAGCCTTTAGGCCGAGTCCTTTTTGAGATGCAAATGTTCATCCCCCATGCATAGTATCCAACATATATACGTGCACGCGAACGAACGAATATTTCGAAAATACTAAAAAAACGCTTTCGATTGTCGCTTTTCCGTTATTTTTCTTTTTTTTTTCGCGTTGACACATATATACATACATATGCATATACATACATACATACATACATACATCATGCGTCCATGTACATATAGATACATCCATACATACATATATGTACATTTAAATGATTTCATTTGAACATAAACATGTGTTTATAGTCGAACGAAAAAGTTCTTTCAAATATATTAATGGAAAAATTTGTCTTTAAAATATTTGTAAAATAATTTAAAAAGGATGATACTTCTTTTTCTTTTGTTGAAATAATATATTCTAATATATCGATATATAGTTAAAATAGATGCAATATTAGAATTCAATTTGGAATTTAATAGAATTATTTTATTTATATACTTACAACTATCGGCAAGTCGAATTTATTGATATAATCATACAAATATTAATTTTAAATCTTTGCAATACGATGATACACTTTATTTCTTTAATAAAACGATTTATTAAGGGATAGTTTTAGGTAAAGCCGAATTTTTGGAAAGTATATGTAGTACGTAAATATGTATTCACGTACACACAAGGAGATAAAACTACGATTAAAAATAAAAAATAAAGATCAAATCAAAATTCTACAAGAAGAAATAAATTAATAAGAAAAATATGTAATTATAGTTTAAGGATTTAATGAATAACAAAAAAAAAATATAACAACTTCTTAATAGTTTCGATAATTACAAGTGAAGAAATTCATTATTTATATTTATAACATGTAACAAATATGATATCTCTTGATTAATAATACAATAACTAATCTTATCATTAATAACGCATAAAATTACGCTTAAGTAAGTGTTACAAGTTTAAAGATTATCTTGAATCTGAGAGATAAAGAAAAAATGAAAGTAATACAAACTTACCGTTGGCCAACGATGAACGTTCGCCAATATAATATAATTATGTCGAGATAAAAGGGAAAGAAAAGAGATCATTCCTTTGTCCTATTTGTATTTTCTCTCTTTTCTTTTCTTTATTCTTTTTTTTATTTTTTTTTTTTTTTTTAACCCGAGATTCTAACATTTTCCGTCGAATTCCAATTTTGCGACACAAACGTGGAGAAAGGCCGAGTGGAGAGGTAAAAAAGCAGGTAAAGGACAGTCAGAAACTTTTCCAATTAAAGTACTCCCTATCAAAAGGACGATCGGTAGTGCGCGCGAGACCGATGTCCTCGGTCTCATTAACGCTTTTCGAAAGTGGATACAGTACGAGCGATACTGAGAGGGAGAAAGTGCCCCGCCATCGGTGAACCGGCTAGCGATACTACGGAAAAGAGGAGAAAAAGAAAAAAAAAAGAGAGAGAGAGAGAGAGAGGAAGAAGGAGAGAAAGAGGAGAGAAACGGGGAGGAGAAGGTTGTAAAGGGTGGAGAAGCTTGTTGGGGGTAGGGGTGGGGACGGGGATGGGTATGGAGGTGGGGGTGAGGGGGGGGGAGAGAAAGATAGAAAAAGCCGTATCGAGAGCTATTTTTCTTGGCTCTTGCCGGTAAAGTCTCAAGCTCGAATGACAACATGCTTCTGAAGATAGTAAACTTTCAGCTTTTCTTTTAGTATATGTGCACATGCGTAGTAGGTATACGTGTATGAGAAAGAGAGTTAGATAGACAGAGAGAGGAAACGAGAGGGAGAGAGAGAGAGAGAGAGAGAGAGAGAAGGCTCGTGTAATCGTGAAATAGGAAACGATTTCTGGGACGGTGAATTTAGATTCGTTGTAAGGGAAACGATTTTATCCGAAATCGAGCGAATGTCGAACTATGGCCAATTGAAAATCGATATTTCATTCTGCTCGGCTTGCCAACGTGGAAAAGAGAGGAAAGAGAAAGGGAGGGAAAAATAGAGAAAAAAATGAGAGAGAGAGAGAGAGAGAGAGAAAGAGAGAGAGAGAGGGAGAGAGAGAGAGAGAGAGGAGTAGACGGAGATATAGAGTTGGACGGATTCCGCTCGTGCGTGTACAGAACGGAGCACGGCTGATGTGAGTGCAAGAATTCTGACGCGGCAAATAGTTTTACCGTTTGTCAAGGATTAACCTGGATTCGGACACGGCTCGCGATTTCACTCGCTCGCGATTCGTATACCTCGCTGAGGACGAAGGTGAGAATTGATACGATAAATTCTGACCGACTGTATGGCATTGCTATGTAAACTTGCCATGAACGTAAACCGAACTATGAAACGACCATCTTCAGAGCTTCTTCATCACTACATATATAACTATAACTATATACAGTGTGTGTGTGTGTGTGTGTGTGTGTGTGTGTGTGTGTGTGTGTGTGTGTGTGTGTGTGTGTGTGTGTGTGTGTGTGTGTGTGTGTGTGTGTGTGTGTGTGTGTGTGTGTGTGTGTGTGTGTGTGTGTGTGTGTGTGTGTGTGTGTGTGTGTGTGTGTGTGTGTGTAGGTCTATACAAAGTATGGACACGTATATAGATAATCGGTATATCGAATAACTTGCATCAATAGTAATACGTTATATATATATAGTGACATACATTATCGATCATTCGATAATTAAAATAGATGTAGGATCTTATAATTAAGAAAAAAATTTAATATATATGTATACATATATTAATATATTAACAATTATTATATATATATATACTTATACATATATATATATATATAATCGTTTAATATAGAAATATAAAAATAGTAACACTATTTAACGTTTCTTCTTAACTACAATTGTACTACTACTGAAAAATTTTGTTGACCGTCGAATAAAAAATAATTTATTTCAGTATTAACGATTTTTCTAAAACCAATCCATCTTATCCAATTCATATTTCGTTAGATGAAAGCTACGTCCGTATTCATACATTCTATAATGTTTAATTGATTGTATATTTTAAAATAAAAAATAAAAAAATTTTAAATAAAATTTAATATATTTTAAAATAAAAAATAAAAAAGATTTTAGAAAGCATTTTATATTATTTCATCACTCTTTTCCACTTTTTGTTTTATGGAGTCAATCAATTTGACAAATGAACGGCTCATATATTAATACATACATTACATATAATAATTTAAATTGCTCAATCGAACTGTCAAACTATAGTTTTAGAATAACAATGAATGTTCGTTATAAACGGATTCTAAGTATTCATAGTTCCGTTACCGCTCGTCTATCGTTATCAATACGAAACACTTCGCACTAATTGGCAAAAGAGCTTCGGGGTAATTAGATCATTCCACAAATTAATTATCTCTTTGAAAGCGTAAACGTAAACGTTTCGTATACTGTATGGCTTTCGACAATCAAAAGAGAGAACACGATTATCGATTATTCCGTTAGTTGTTTGTTAAGCATTATTTTATATCAAACTTAAACAACTCGTAATGAATCGATATTAAGAAAAGAAAAAAGAAAAACGTACGTACCTTTTCTCTATTTCTTTGATAAAAAGTAAAGAATAAATAAATGAAGAAAGAAAGGAACGTCATACCACACGTTGTATTATTAACTGAAATCAAAGCTGAGACTTTATTGAGGGAGAGAAAAAAAAATATTGTTGAGGAAACGCAATTATATTTACCCGTAGGGTGGGATAACATCTTTGTGACGACGACAGTAAAAAGGATTGAGCAACAAAAAGGCTGTCCAATAAACGCGTGGAAAAAAGCTTTCGTTAAATGCATTCATTTTAGCTTAGAATTCTACTCTAATTGTAGCCACGCGAGCGGCTTTTCGCTTTTCGACGGGCGAGCGTGTATGAAAATATATTTTTGTGATCTCCCTCTGTTTTCATTTGTCGTGGAAGTAGAAGCAGCAGCTGGCACCGTTACTGTACCATCGTGACTGTAGCACCTTGCTTGTCCGCGAAATGTCGACGTTTGCGTTAAAGTTAAACGCAGTAACAAACGAGCTAGCAGACTCGTATAAACGAGTCCTTCTTATAGCTGCAGGTTATATATTATTTTTCAACAAGATTTAATTAGTAATTATATTTTTCAATGGAAGAATCATTTCAATTGCTTCTACCGCGTAGTGATTCTGTTCGAAGAGACAGCAATATTTATCTCAATTGTTTTCGGTACTGTCAAACATAAAAAAAGAAAAAACACATAATATCGACGTTTCATTAGAAAAAGAAAAGTAAAAAAAAAGAATTTGATCAACTACTATCTGATTCATCTAATATATTCAAAAAGGATTGAAATACATTTTCATGATTTATTCAATACTTGTATAAAATAATTAGATTGAAAATTTGATGGACATTGACTAACCGTTAAACCTTTTAACACCATAACTGCCATGGTGGTTAACCCATGGTATCGACGCTAGTAAAGTTATAAATTAATTACTAGGCATAAATTATACTACGGAATAAAATATTTTGAATAATGCTATTAACTCATTTATATAATAATATCAAATATGAAATGTATTATTCAATAATTAATACTTGTTCTTAATCTTTCTCTTTGTCTCTCTCTCTCTCTCTCTCTCTCTCTCTCTCTCTCTCTCTCTCTCTCTCTCTCTCTCTCTCTGTGTGTGTGTGTGTGTAATTTTCATTTCTGCTACAAAGCAAATAAATGGTGAATAAGTGAAATAGTGAATAAACAGAATTTAATGGTGCACCCCAGGATAGAACGTATAAAATTCATTCAGAAGTCAACGTGTTAATCGAATAATATTAAACAAAGGGGGAACGACGGAACGAAGATATTTGAGAATCACTTTATAAATTTTATATATGTTTAAAGAGAATCCCCGTGGAGCAAGTGGCGAAATAGATACGAGAAAGTACAGTTCTGTAGAATGGTTCTTTCAACAAAAATCGCAGAGTTTCTAGTAACGAATACGGCGCAGGTTAGCTGCACGGCCTCGTACGTGCTTGGGACGTCTTATGAGGAAGTTTGAACGGCTCGATTACAGCACATCCGAAGGGCCAGGAAAACGGCGGTCGCCTTTAAATTGCCCTCGACGGTACGGCAAATCGTCGACGATATCACCGTCAAGGAGACAAATGAGCCGCTCATTTCGATGCTTCGCTTTTACTCCACGATATAAGGTATACAAGAAATGGCGATAATGGTTACAATTCGGTCTGCATTTTTCTGATTACAAAAGAAATCCTTAATCGTGCAAAACTTTCACACGAAATTCGTAAAGGGACAAAATTGAAGAAAATATTCTACTCAATTATACGAATAAAAATAGGATCGAATGAAAATGAAATTCGTATAATTAAAACGTTGAATATTATTCCAATCGATAATTATTGAAGATAATTTAATGACAGATATCATCGTCCTAACATAGAAATGACATAATCGATTTACTATTACTCAATCCTTCTCTTTTATAAAGTAAAATTATATAAATGTGAAATTTATAATACAAATTACATTTACTTCAAATATGAATAATTATCAATTAATTTTTGTAGAGGAAAATAATGAGATAAGACTACAGAAAAAAATTTCAGATATGTGAATGAGTGACTCTTCAAAGTCCACGTGTTTTTATAAAGAATTCAAATGAAATTGAAAAGAACGTGCGTATGTATGTACGTAAATTAAACGTACTGTGACATGATATTATATCGGGATCGTTGCAAAACTCTTCGTATAATGTCTCTGGATTAAATGAAACAATGTATACATTAAAACCGATTACCTTACATACGAGAGGATAAAAAGCTAGATAACAATTCCCACTCCTTCGGTACAAACCCGAGATATAAAAATAGTTATCTATCATAAATAGCTAACAACGTCGCACGCAAATTAACGAGAATATCGAATAAAAAATCTTTTGTTATGTTTTAACAAAACAAATTGTTATAATTATTAACTGAACTGGAATAATTTTTTCATACTAACGTCTACAATACGAATAACTTCTTAAAAATATTTCGTACGAAATTATCGTATAAAACAAATCTCCACGATTTTCAAACGAAAATTATATTAATCATTAATAACATCAAGTTCGTTCATTTAAATAATATTTATATATCATCAAATAATTAATTGAAATTATTCAACAATAATACAAAACGATACTATCGAATGACAAAATAATCCTCGTCAAATCAAAATCAAAAATCATCATTTAAATGCATATAATGTACGTGCAATACTCATCGTATTCATAAATGTCTTTCGTAAATACGTTTCTAAGTAGTAACAGTCGTAACATGATCTGAGGAAACGCGAATCGAGAGTAAAATCTTGAGAAAACTCTCGAGAAAGAGATTCTCGATGATGGGGTTGAGTGCTTAACGGACGTGACGTCTGTTGGTGTGTATAGATTGGAGATGTGGTTGTACCTGTCGCATTAGAGAGAGAGAGAGAGAGTGAGAAAAGAAAGAAGAAAAAATAAAAAGATATGTATATATCTAGGTATGTGTATATATATATATATATATAGAATGGATGGCGTTAGTAGTTCGCTATTGCAGAGTCCATCGGTGCAATTCAACGTCACCGGGCCGCACATCCGTTCCGATGTCGGCGGAAGGCAGACGGCACACTCCAACGGGAACAGGCACACCGACCTATTCATGTTTATGGAAGCCGGTCCATTTGCCAGGATCACCGGTGGAAACTACCCGGCATAAGCTTTAACCCGAGCGTTGAAACATCGAGCCATCGGAGCTTCTGTCGTTGGAAAGCTGGCCTCGACGGCATCTATCTCATTCTCTCAGTCTTTACCACCCTCGGTCTCTCTCTTTCTCACTCTCTTTCTCTTTCTGTGCATTTATCTCTCTCTCACTCACTCTCTCTCTCTCTCTCTCTCTCTCTCTCTCTCTCTCTCTCTCTCTCTCTATCTCTTCCTCTATCTCTTTCTATCTTACTCACTTCCCCCTTTCTAACTATAAACGAATCCTATCTTGGAGATTCAACTCAAGCTAACGTCCTTCTAACAACTATGTAATTAAATCGATTGGATGACGTTACGTAGATTCAAGGATCTTACGCTTTCAGAACGATTCTATGATTTCGTCAATGTTTACTTACAAACCGGTCGAATCTCGCTCAATATTTTTTTCTTCTTTTCTTTATTTTTGAAACACATTATATGTACATACGTAACGTGCATACATGCACGTAGATACACATCATAGATAGGCACACGAATTGAATTAATAAAATATTCGAACGGTGTTTGGAATCGAATAATTTTTTTTTTTAGATTGGACAAAAAGCATTGAATCCGCGAATAGAGATATAGATAAAATATGGAGGAGGAGATTTTTCGTTTTCATTTCTTTTTTTTTTTTTTTTCATTTTTTTAACAAGTTTTTTATCAATGCTTTTATAATAAAAGAAGAAAAAAGAACCGAATACACACGTATATGGATTTTGTAAATAACAGGAAAGTTTTACGGTTATTTAAAGATATATAAAAATCGTTATCTCCTAGTAAAATAAAATATTACCGGATAAATTTAATAACTGTGTGTTTCCAAGGGAGTAATTCTTCTTGTTCGTTTATTTTTTCTTTCTCTCTGTTTTCTTTTCCTTTTTCTCGTAGATACTATGAAAACGATTTATCTTAGATTCCGTATTTAAGTTCTCCGCCGTAGTCTCGATTA
Source organism: Dolichovespula media (assembly GCA_911387685.1). Taxonomy (NCBI): domain Eukaryota; kingdom Metazoa; phylum Arthropoda; class Insecta; order Hymenoptera; family Vespidae; genus Dolichovespula; species Dolichovespula media. Next base: position 4,483,731 of record OU426867.1, read on the forward strand.
AGTTTAAGGAGCGAATAGACCCGCTCGTAACGCTTAACGTCCCTTTAATAGCTGTTGTTTATTTCCCAAGTTTCATCGTCGAAATTGGTATAAAAGCGGGCTGGATCGTCTAACTCGGCAAAATTAGTAGTACAAATCAGCGGGCTAGCGACTTGGGAGCACGGAGTATATGCATACAACCATCTAACTATCCGTGTTCCTATCACAAAGGGCAGACGGCCTCTTACAAACGGAAGTGCGTGTCAGTTTGGACAACAGTGCGGTCGGCGCATCTTCCGCATGCTCTCACGACGATCTAATTAACGTGGCTAACAGACAAAGTCCCTTTAAACGTCTCGTAACGAGCCGATAATCAGAATCACTGGTTCATTAGTAACAATTCCTCATTTTCAAATTTAACGAGATATAACATAAATAAAATTTCGATCTATAAATTCGGAAGATTGAAAACTGCTCTCTTTTTCGCGATGACACTCTATTCCACGTTGATATATATATATATATATATATATATATATATAAAAGAAAAGAAACAAAAAAAAACTCATCGTGATATCCTTTGAGAATAGTGACAACGTCCCGATACTTTTTGAACGTAACAAACGCGAAAAGCTTTCCGACAATAATGACGAAGTTAAAATACAATGTGACGCTTATCCTCTTTACCCTTTAACGGGAAATAACCATTCTGACGAATGACGAGAAATATATCGACGATATAGAGAAATATATATTGTTAAGAAATAATACGTTGAAAATTCCGAGAAAATAATCAAATGTAATCGCAACGTCACGCGAAGAAAATTGCCAACCGTTGAGTTATATGCCGGTATATCAGCGTGTACTAAAGGAGAGATGGAAAACGAACGGCTAGGAGAGGATGAGAGGAGGAGGAGGAGAGAGAGAGAGAGAGAGAGAGAGAGAGAGAGTAGGTCGTGGATCGATGTAGCGGTAGAAGAGGCAAAGCAAATATCAATTCCTAAGGGTCTACGAGGCGTAGCGGTGAATCACATATCCCGATATTTGCCCTGTGGTAATCCTATATGTACGACGAATACACATATCTATACATATGTGCACGCGTGCTTTATACAAAGTTGTCATCAGGAACGGACGCAAAATACTTTCCCTTCCGGTCTTTCACGTTACATCTCGTTCAATCACTCACCTTCTTTTCTCTCGTTTCTTCTCTTTTGCTCTCTTTCTTTCTGTCTGTCTATCTCTCTCTCTCTTTCTCTCTCTCTCTCTCTCTTTAACTTCACCTCGATTCCACCTCCGTTTTAATATGACGGAAAAGAGGAAAAGAAAAAGGAAGAGAAAGAGAAAGAGAGAGAGAGAGAGAGAGAGAGGCAGAGAGAAGCAGGAACATCAGCAGCAGCAGCAGAAGCAGCAGCAGCAGCAGCAGTAGTAGTAGAGCGTTCTGCCGATGATGTCTGCAGCACTGGATGAAGATTTTATTCCGCAAATATGCGTCACAAAAAACCCACGAGAATTCGATGGCAAAAGTGCATCTTCCAGCTGCGTGCTACGTTGGCGGATTTTTTCGCTCGAATTCTTACGATTCGCGAATCGCGGAGATTTAACCTCTTAGGTACCTTTCCACATATTACAATATATATTAACAACGATTTACGTGGAAGAGAGAAAATCAGAAAATGAAAATGAGGAAGGGGAACGTGTGTTATTAATTAACAGGGCGCTTTCGTCTTTACTTGCCTAACTATTTATTCTCGATTTGTTGATACTTCCAAAAGACTATCTCACGTTTTAGTCCACGTTTTTGTTCGCTTATTTTTTCGAAAAAATGATTCTTTCAATATGATCGTCGTCTCCCGAATCTATTCACTTTACTAATATTTTCAAACGTTACAATATAAATAACAAAAATTCAAATACAAATCTTACGTTAATAGATTATACAAAGTAATATTATGACTACGACAGTGTTACGAGATTGACCAAACATCGAATGAAAGAGTAAATCCGTTTAAAGATCAACAAAAGAAACGCGAAATATTGAAGAATATTTCGATCGGAAAAAATTAACAGTCGCAATAAAAATCTGTATAATATAGCGAGGAATGAAAAATATTCAGAAACCGAAATTGAATAATTACTTTTAGAACAGGCAAAGCATTAATACGAATTTTTGGTGGATTTGAAATAATTATTCCATTGTATAAATTACGCGAAGATATTGAAGGAAAAAGCGATTTTTTGTTATAAAAGTGATAAAAAATATAAAACGAACTTTTCGTAATACATTTTATAATTAAAACTTATAAAAATTCCCTTATAGTAAATTTTGAAAAAATATATTTTGTAATTTTTTCATATTCCCTGTCGCAACGAAATAAAATACTTTCATGCGAAAATATAATATAATAGTCTCGTCGAAAGTATAATAGTCTCATCGAATTTTCATTCAGATATGCTACGTGTCGCACGCGTCATTAAATATTTTACGAACTTTTCCAAAAACGTTAACATATTTCCACTCTACGATTCGACAAATACAGAAAATTTCTCCAAGGAGCTACAATTTGATCTGACTGTCTGACTGATGTTACACTCGTGAACACCGTTGGAATAATGTCACCAATTATTTTCGTAGAATCGTAACAATCGTGCGAAAATGTTCGCAGTCGTTCAAATGATACTATACGACGAGACAGTTTATATTTTTCTTCTTCTTCTTCTCCTTCTTCTTCTTAGTCTGTGTTTTTTGTTTCTTTTTTTTTGTTTTGCTTTCACGAAGAGAATCAGGCGACGAAGGAGAAATCAGAGAAATAAAGAAATAAAAGAGAAGAAACAAAGCAAAAACTAATGACAGACGTGTCTACTCGTCTGTTTTCGTCTGTTACGTAGGTATAACGAAAAGTACGTAAAGCTATTTTCAGTGTTCATCAACGAAAACAACAATCACGGTCCGACGGAAAAGCAGGAGGAGAACTTCAAAGCCGTTGCTACGACATTGCACGCCGCTCTCGCAATTCTCGTTCCCGTTTCGAATTCACTGCATTTAATATAATTACGATGCCTGTACCAGGAGTTTCACACGTTTCACGTAAATCTAGTTTGACTATTCGTGTTCGAAAGGCATACACACATTCGCACTCTCTATCTCTCTCCCTCCTTTCCCCTCTCTCTCTTTCTTTCTCTTTCTCTTTCTTTCTCTTTCTCTTTCTCTTTCTCTTTCTCTCTCTTTCTCTTTTTCATTTGACTCTTTTACCAATCTTCATGGATGACAGCACGTAATCGAGCGAAGTCATTGACTTCCCTAAAACTAACAAACAAAAAAAGAAGAGCGAAATGAGTTTGAACTACTGATTTTTCAACGTCACTTTACGGTCATTGCCGAAACGAAAGCTCACAAAGGACCTGGTTACAACTGAAATGCGCGAGCCCGCCTTTGATTACTAGAATCGGTTCGATCGTTACTCTCTTTATCGTTCGTACGCAAAGGGAATATATGTTGAGAAAAGAAATCGAATATTCCGAGAGGAAAAATTAATTACCTAGGCACAAAGAGTTAAAGCGAAATATTCGAACGAAAGGTCTATTAAAAACCCGAAGAATTTATACTCTATATCGCGAGGGAGGGGTGGGGGAGAGGGGGAAATATGTACAAGAAATTCGAGGGCATTCGATTGTACAAAAGGATCTAAATGCTGTATTAATGCATTTAATTTTGTCCGTTCGTATAACATTGAATTTCAAATGTCCGAGGACACGGGAAATCTGCCGTGCGGATCATCCTTTAGAAAAGTCGGGAAGGAAAAACGGGTATCTACGACCAAAGAGAAAGAGAAAGAGAGAGAGAGAGAGAGAGAGAGAGAGAGAGAGAGAGAGAGTGAGAGAGAGAGAGAGAGAGAGAGAGTGAGAGAATGAGAAAGAGGAGAAGAAAAGAAAAATATAGGTACGTCGAGGACAAATGTGTGTATAACACTTAGAAAGGGAGTTCCACCATTTCTTTTCGCCTAGATTGCCGCGTGGACAAAGGACACGCAGTCAGAAACACGGATATCATTTTGTATGCTTTTTCTCCGGCTTTCTGCTTCCACTCGACTCGTCCTTAAGTTCGTGTTAGTAATACGTGTGAACACAAAATAAACCGTTAGATCGTAAGTACTTTTTTTTATTAAGTGAAAGAGAGAGAGAGAGAGAGAGAGAGAAATATTGAACCGATTTTCGTAGCTTCTTTGATAATACCTTCCAACTATCAATGAAAAAAAGAGAGATATATAAGAATAAAGAGTAGAACGTTATCAGTGTGAGAAAGAAAGTTCTACAAAACTTGAAACGATTTCCTTGTTCTCATGTACGAAGGTTAACTTTAAAATACTTTCTCCTTTAGATAAAGTGAATAAAGATCGTTGAGAAGAAGAAGGTATAAGTACATGTAAAAAAGGATACACAGTCTTCGACTAGTTTGCATATGTACGCATCGACATGATCAGAAGAAAGATCGTTCCCGTTAAAATCATGAAGAGAAAAGGAAAGATAGAGGATAAGACTCGTCTAGCTGAACTTTCATAAATTCACAAGGGATCGACAACAAAACGCTATAGAAATGATCCGCGATCCAGGAACTTTGTTCGCAACTGGCTTTGGGTAGCTCATGGGAGAGTATAGAAAGTTTGACTTTCAAAGGTTTCGTATAAACAAGAACTTAAGAAGATGCGGCGAAAGTAAAAATACCGACGTTCGTGATTCATTGATGTTCTCTTACCAACTTCCGATCACTGCATATATATATATATATACATATTATATACATATATATATCAACATAATATATTAATCGATCCGAACTTCATCCTCGATCGAATGATAATTATTCGTTGGGTTAAAAGGAAAATCGTTCGTCGAGATGAATATGATAAAAAATGTTTCTGATCGAAATAGGAAAAGAGTATTTGTTTCGTGTAGTTTTGAAATCCCTTTTTTTCTTTTTCTTTTTCTTTCATCGAGTAAACACTGCCTCTATACATTATTTTTGTACCGAACGTACATTTGTTTTTCTCAAATCGTATACGTACTGCTGTGCGTATATATGTATGTATACACGGGGGGTACATATACACGGGGTCGCGTGTACACACACATACACACACATACATACATATATATATATATATATATATATATATATATATGTATACACATATATATTCGAATGCGAACGGAAGATGGAATTGCACGCTTAACCATTTTGATAGCACTCGGAACTATTCGAATATTCCGTTATCTAAAGGAGACGACTAGTCGAAGTAGCTCTCGTGAATACGTGCTGACGCGAACGTAAAAGTAATGTGATATATCAATATCAAGCGTGCCAAAAACTTTGAATACACGACCCGGGAGATTTCCAGCTACGACGAGATTGCACGTACGATCGAACTTTCGAGACTAGGAGCCTTCAAGACCGATACTCTGTCGAACTTTTGATTTGATAAAAACAATATATCGGTCATTTCCATTCTTTGTTTCATTCTTTTTTTCTTCCTTTATTTCTTCCGAGTGCCTTGGCGTCCGCGAAAAGAAAAAAAAAAAGAAAAAAGAAATCTAAGGGAGCTTTTATCCGAGGATAATCTTAAAGAGGCTATGCATGCGTCGATACATTCCGTTAATGGCAGTCGTTAGGGGAAAAAAAAGTACAGGTGGTAAAGAGAAACGAAGGAGAGAGAGAGAGTGAGAGAGAGAGAGAGAGAGAGAGAGGAAATAAAAAGAGAAAACGATAGCCCTTTTAGAAAGGTTTCATCGGTAATGAGAGAGATAGAGAGAAATAGGGACCGAGAAGAGAATTTTACGAAGAAAAACAAACAAATAGAAATGAAAACAAAAGGAGAGAAAAGCTGGGTAAGAAAACGATTTACTTTCCTTACGTCGAACGAACGGTTTTACAATGACTCGTATTATACCTCTCATTGTCATAGCAGAGTTTCTAACGATATAACCGGAGCGCACCGAGTTATTAACGTCGCAAATGCAGTTCTACAGACAACGCTTGGCTGGTGAAAGCCTCGTAGTCTCTGCATAAACTTTGTGCAGTGAGATGTAGGCTCGAGGGTACAACTCCGGTGTGGGATCTGGTTTCCCGATCGTCTTGTTCGCCTGGTATAAGAGAGGAGAAACCGCCAGTACGTACATAGATGTACCGGCGATGTCGCTGCTTTAACGGCTCCGTATCCAGCGACGGCTGTGTAATTTAATGAGCATAAAAGCCAGAGGCACGATTAAATACTCGTACCAAGACGACCAAGGCAAACGGAACGCGCTTAGTTTTCCGTGCAAGTCGAGGGAACATTTTAAAGGACGATTCAGGGACGAAAGGGATCGTGTTCTCGCTAAGGGAACATCTGAAAAAAATTTTTTTTTCATACTCATCACCGAAAAAAGAAAAAAAAAGGTTCGAATGAGAGAAACGAATAAAAAAAATCAAGACCTTCCTTCTTTATTTATTTTTAACGATCTCCACTCGTTACGATCGAGTTCTATCGCATTTCCATGGTCGCTCGTTACTCGAAAAAAAAAAAGAAAAGAAAAAAGAAAATGAATAAATATATAAAAGAAGGTTAAGCAGCTACGAAACGAATTTATATTTAAAAATCTACCGAAAAAAATATGGAAGAGAATCCTGGAGTTACATATCTCTCGTTGATCTACCACTACGCGTCGTCTCTTAATATTCGAAATGTTGAATTTCTCTGGTTTATCTATCCATCTACATTTTATTTCCTTACTCGACTTATTCCGATTTACGTATAAATTTTCTTTTTCGAAAAATACGAAGAAAAAGAAAGGGAGAAAAAAAAAGGACGAGAAAAAATAAAATAGAAATTCAAACTCGAGATTATACCGACACAGCGATACCAGGAGATATGCGTTATTACTATGCGGTCATATAGGTCGTCGTACGAAAGAGGATGCACACGAGAATACGGGCACTTGGTTTGAAACGGAGAGAGAGGGGGGAGGGAGAGAGAGAGAGAGAGAGAAAGAGGGAGAGAGAGAGACGGACAGACAGAGAGACAGAGAGAGAGAGAGAGAAAGAGAGAGATGGGCATAATGCGGCATCCACCGGTTTACTACCACTACTATTACTACTACTACTACTACTACTACTACTACCAACTCTACTACTACTACTACTACTACTACTACTACTACTACTACTACTACTACTACTACTACTACTACTACTACTACTACTACTACTACTACTACTACTATCACTACATCTAATACTACTACCACTAATAATAATACTACTACTATTACTAATACTACTACCACTAATAATAATACTACTACTATTACTAATACTACTACTACAACTACTACTCCTACTACTACTATTACTAATACTACTACTACAACTACTACTCCTACTACTACTATTACTAATACAACTACTACTACTATTACTACTACTACTACTACTACTACCTCTACTAGTATAGCCTGGCAGCTTTGAGTTAGCGAGCGAAATGATGTCGCACAACTTACAAGTTGTCGAGATGCTTCAGCGCAAAGAGAGAGAAAGAGAGAGAGAGAGAAAGATAGATAGATAGATAGATAGATAGATAGATAGATAGATAGAGAGAGAGAGAGAGAGAGAGAGAGAGAGAGAGAGAGAAATAGAAAGAGAACAAGCGATGGGATGACAAGGAGAATGAGAGAGAAAGAGAGAGAAAAAATACAACTTTGAAATTTACAGGATAGCACGGCGAAAAAAGTTTCGGCACACATCTGGATGCGAATGTCCGATAATCGATATGTGCGGCCATTCCTGGCGAGTATCTACCGTACGGAACACCAACGGAATTGCAATTTTTCGGTTAATTTTTCATCGCCGCAAGGAAAAATCGACGAATATAGTTCCTTACTGTTTCGAAGAAATCTTTCAACATGAATGTCTGATAAGTTTTTCATGTCATTATTAACGAAATTAAACAACGCATACATATATCGGACGTTTAAAATTCATTCGAAAGTATAATGTTGGGATGAAAAAAAAAAAGAAATGATAAAAAATGATCTTGAAATTGTGAACCATATTATTTATTTATATTTTTGTTCTTTTTATGAACACTTCCATGACTCTTATCGAGCTCGCATCGATAAATTTAATGTGCGAAGTTTAAAGCAAATAACCTCCAGGATTTCAAGACTTGACCCACAAAATAATACGCTTATAATACGAAATACAAAACCTTGAACTTTTTTTAAGGACTTAAGAAGAAAAAAAACATATTATTACGAAAAAAAAAAGAAAAGGAAAAGAAAGTGAGAAAACAAAAATGAATGATTTTATTTCATACTTGATACAATACATGTTAACAATAATTAATTGAATGATCGTTAACATTAACAATCATTTTTCAACATCTTTCTTTCAATTCATGAGCAATGCAAGTGGAGATTACTCATTGATCATCTTTCAATATTATTTTAATATCACTTCATCACAACAAAAATATTCTTCCACGTCGACGAACTCCCCTATAGAAATCCATCCATTTTCTTTTTCGCAAATTATGCAAAATACACAAAAATGAATTTCAAGTTGATCGTACTAGAATAGGATATTGCATACGAGTATAAATTTCGCTTGTCATTCCTCGAGAGAACGAACGAACCGTGTGCTCCCATCAGAATCAAAAGTCCAACCTCTACGTATATTAATAACAGTCTGTGTTAGTGCGACCATGCCGAAACCGCCTGCGCGAACTCGTTATCATCACGGACGCGACGATTAAATAGAAATTATTGAAAAACAACTTCTGCACGGGCGAGCCAAACTTTCTGCTCGAATGATCGCACCACTCGTCCTGTTAACGACGGTTTGCAGGGAGAGCGAAAGGGTCCCGCGTTTCTCTCTTTCTCTTTCTATCTTTCTCTATCTTGATCACTATCTCTCTCTCTCTCTTTCTCTCTATATCTCTCTATCTCTCTCTCTATCTCTATCTTTCTCTCTCTCTCTCTCTCTCTCTCTCTCTGAATCCTTCAGCAGCGCACACCAACAAGTACCCCCTTCGCTAGTCACTCTCGTTCGAGCGTGAAACACGGCGCATCTGTAATTTCCGTGAGAGAACTCAGACTTCTCCTCTTCGCTTTGCGTACTCTTCTCGTTCCGATCAATCCTTGGCTTCGACTGGATCCACCACTACTATTTTTTTTCTCTTTTCTTTTGTGTTTTCATCCCCTTCCATTTTTCTGTCATTCTATCTGTCGTCCTCTCTCTCTCTCTCTCTCTCTCTCTCTCTCTCTCTGTCTCTCTCTCACTATCTCTCTCTTTCTCTCACTTTTTACTCACTTTTTCTTTCTCTCTCTCTCTCTCTCTCTCTCTCTCTCTGTCTCTCTTTTTTCTCTCGTTTTCTTACTTTTTCTCTTTCCATTTCTCTCTCTCTCTCTCTCTCTCTCTCTATTTCTGTCTCTCTTTCTCTCTCTATCTCTATCTCCGTTTCTTTCCTCCATTCTTCCTTTTATATCCTTCTAACCTACGCTTTTCCCACGAGTCGCACGAATAGATTTCGACCTCGTTCGATGTTGTAATCCAACAAAAAATTCTGTCGTGAATGAGACCCGTCGCTGCAACTTCTTCGATAATATATGACGAGGAATAAAGAGAAAAAGCGTGCGTGAAATGCATACGCACGGTGAAATTACTAAAATTGTATAACCCCATATTACATCATTGAGATTTAATCTAGTTTCTATTCGGTACACATGCTTATCGTAAATTATTATTGGACATTGTAGTATTCGGCAATAAAATAAAAAAAAAAAAAAGAAAAAACACAAATTACAATAATTAGGTAGGAACTTTCCTTCTATATATACACGTAATCTTAGATATGTTTATTGCCAAATTATAATACTACAATACCTATCATAGAAATTATAAGATGAAATTATAAAACGAAAGTCGATTTAAAAGTCCTTCATTTAAAAATTATTAATATAAAAAATTCAATTAACGCATGACTCCCATCGCATGCTTAATTCTGCTCTCTCAAAGCCGCACAAAAATTATTAAATGATTTTGAAAAAAAAAGAAGTTGAAATCGTCCAAAATGGAAAAAAGAAGAAAAGCGAAGAAACAAAAGAAAAAGATATATATATATATATATATATATATATATATATATATATATATATATGAACTTGAATCTTTTATTCGATGAATTTCTCACTTGACGCTTTATAATGATGACTCTTGGCTGCAGGAGGAAGGACAAAGATCGCGTTTACGTAAGCCGTCTACCGACTATGTGAATACGTATAACGAAGTTCATCCACTATGCGGTCTTCTGACCCCACGCTCTCTTCGTCTTTTTCTATCTTTCTCTCAGCGCCTAGCTTCTACAGAGAGATCTGACTAAATCGTTAAACCGAAGGATGTGGCCACGCCGCAATTGGAATTTCTCCAGCGATATTATTCCATTTAATACGTTGGCCGTTTATATTGTGACAAGAGTACAAAGGAACACCAAGGATTCGTTACGTCGAAAGAACACTAAGAGAAAACTTTCTCATAATAGAAACTGTTTCATACGACGTATTACGTGATCATGTTAAAGTACGAGTGTACATGTATGTATATGTATACGGATAGATATGATATTATACACCACACACACACACACACACACATACATATAAATGGATGACATGATAGAACATATAGATTATATATGATACGGCGATATATGTGTATGTGATATTTATGATAGATATATGCAATAATAGTTTAATCAATAACGAGGAACATTAAACCTTTCGAAAGTCGATGTATCCAATAACGTTCCTGGCAACTCCTTCGTTCGAACTGCTTAGGAAGTCCTAAAACTTGAGCGACCCAACACACACCAGCAACGTTCCACTCTCTGCCGTTGTTCTATCTTATAGCTCAACGCTAAACCATATGCGAAGCCTTATCTTATTAAATGTCGGACGTTAAACGACCGTGAAACACACGATTAGAATTAGGCCAGCAGACACGTTGTTGAATATATCAGAGAGACTCTCCTTCTTCCTGTCGTCCTTTAAACGTTAAACGAAACTGTATCGTCGAGTTACGCCTAACGGCGAGGTCGAATTTATATTGTCTAGGACGTCGTGAAGAAGAAAAATAAACGTAATCTTATTAAAGTTCACTTGACAAAGTCAACTCTGTTTATAAGATATTAAAAATATTGAAAACAAATGTATATATATGTACGTCGTAGATTGTTGAGCGACGATGTGACCTCTGAGTCATCGTTTCTCTTCTACTATGTTCGTTCTATTTTCGCTTAATGTGTCAGTCGCAATAAGATCATAGGAGAGCGTCCTGCGAAATCGAAATCCAACGATAGAACTTATTCTTTTCAATTTTATATCGTAATTACAATTATAACCAACACTAATTTTAATCAGACAAAAATTCAATGAAAATATATTCGCTATAGATACGTAAAAGGAGTAAATTAAGAAAAATTCACATTTACTACAGAAGAATGATAACATTTAATATTACGGAGATAGTAAACAGTAATTATATAAGACAAAGTGACATTTAGCCTCCTCGACTAACGCCCGTCACACAACGAAGAAGTAACGCTCAGACTGGCCGACAAGATAAAAGGATGGCGAGACTGCTGTTTTGCAAGGGAATTAACGACGCTACGGAGAACCGGAGATGGTTGCTCTCTGTCTCTCTGTCTGTCTCTCTCTCTCTCTCTCTCTCTCTCTCTCTCTCTCTCTCTCTCTCTTTCTCTTTCTCTATATCGTCCTTTTCGCAACGGAGTTAATTGCAAGAAGAGAATACGCGCCGGATCTAGACTGTCGCAAAACGAAGAATTCCATAGAAAAATAGGAGGGGCTTGATGTAACGAAAAATGGTATATGGTCTACCTTTCCCTAGGTATTTTCGTGTTAACAGGAAGCTTAATCTGTTCTACTCTACCAACTAGCTTCTCCTTCGATGGGCTATCGCGATAACGCGACACTTTTTTTCCTTACAACTCCCAAAGAGTTACCTATTTAGTCATAAGCTTAGCACGAGGCACGTGACCGCTTCGAGAAAGCGGAAAAGAAACAAATGCAAAAAGCAACAAAAAAGATAGAAAAAGAAAAGAAAGAAAAATAACCACGCCCTTTCTATAGAAGTAGAAGTTCAATGTTCTTTCCTATTTGAAACGTTAAGAGCTCACCCTTCTTCGATGCTCGATATGGAAAGTTAGCGTGGAGCACACCATAAAAGGATCAAAAGTTAAATGAAGTTAGCGGCCAAGATAGACAATTCCCTAAACGTCGTCGTCGTCGTCGTAGTCGTCGTCGTAGTCGTCGTCGTCGTCGTCGTCGTCGTCGTCGTCGTCGTCTCGCGTCAGCCGGTATAAGACAAGTACCCTGCGAGTTTCCTCGTCACCCGCGTTTTTCTTCTCCTCACCCTTGCCCGACTCTCCCGTGGCTTTTCTTCAGTGCTCGTTGAATAATATTTTGCACAACGGACCGAGCACCGACGATACCAAGCCGTCGCGAACGTTTTACTTAACCTCGTCTTTTCTTTCACCTTCGCCCTCCCCCCGCTCCCACCACCCCTTCTCTACCACGTTACTCACTTCAGCTCGCAATTCTGCTTCTCCTTCTAAGAGTCCATTAAGACCGCTTCATCTTTCCGTACAATTTGTTTTCTCTCCGCCCTCTTTTGAATGGCGCTCCGAAATTCAGCGCAGTCTTTGCCGGAAATGCGCTCGAGAATATAGCGATCGTGCGATCGTTCCCAAGGAATCTCGCCATTTCTCTCAGAATTTCTCTCTCTCTCTCTCTCTTTTTCTCTGACTTCCTACGGAGCACCCTTTTCTTTCACTTCACTGGTAGCTGGCGGAGAGCTTGGCCGAACTTAAAATCCATTTAGGATTAAAGAAGTTTTGGCTTACTCCTCGAAAATAGAAAGCGATCTCGATGAACGTTCTTTCTCTTTCTGTTTCTTTTACAACCCTCGAACGTTCGTCGACCAAAAAAAAAAAAAGAAAAAGAAGTGGAAAAAAAGACAGAGAAAAGAAAAAGAATTACGATATTATGACAAAAAGAAAATAGGATGCCACTGAATATTTAATAACATACAACGATTGGTATTCGAAATATTCGATGTTACGGAATTACGATGAAATAGATCATTCCATCGGACACTATTTAGAAGGGAATTGTTTATACCTCGAAGATACGATACACGTTGTTGCATCGTGTTGCATCGCACGACTCGCAAACTAACGTGCATGTTTCGCATACATTCTATGAACGTCGAAAGAGGTATTCTCGTGCCGTAAATTGTCTCATCAAATTTTCAACGTATATATACAGGAGAGGGACTTCCCTCTCTTCAAATCGACTCTAGGTAGATTATTATTTTTGTTGGGAAAATCAAGACGGCTTTTCCATGAAATTTGACGTCATTTTATTTCCCTCAAAGAGGAATCGTAGTTAATGTCAAAAAGATCGTCCTTTCTCCACTTGGTTTACATATTTTGTTGGAAACTTACGCGAACGCTCGAAGAAGTTAGAATGCGGCGAAAAACACGTTGATAATCATTTGTATCCTCGAGATATAGTTCTATACTCTTCTACATTTACCTAACTTAATAACGACGTTACGTTCCTACCGAAAAGATTTGCTTTTTACCTGCATCGATTTATCCTAAATTAAAACGTATAAGAGATATATATAATAATACGCTAGAAAGTTTTTAACCGATCCAAATAATTTATCAACTTATATCCGATTTCAGTTTTTACATAAATTATTCCGTCGATTTTTATGCCCTCATTATATTACGAAACTGGAAAAAAAGAATTAAAACAAAAAAGAAGAAAGGAAAAAAAAAATTGTATCTCTTACAAACCATTTCTACTTCTACTACTTCTTTTTTTTTCCTTTTCCATAGCCGAAACTTCGAATTTAAACAGATAAGAACAATGGGAGCAACGAGTTAATAAAAAACTTTGGAACGGTTTTATTGAAATCGAAAAGTCAAGTTTTTCTTTCTTGTTCTTATCTTCCTCGAAGCTTTTAACATATCTGGCACAGCAAGATTCATTTACCCTTTCGTTGGAGAGCGCTTATTAATGTCCTTCCAACTGTTCGCTCTCGAGAATCTCTCGAAAATTATCCAACCAGTCAATCTTATTTTCTCTCTCTGTCTCTCTCTCTCTCTCTCTCTCTCCCTCCCTCTTTCTGTAATGTACTCCTTGGTACTCGTAATATTTTTTTGAAAGGAGAATATATATTTGAGCCACGATCTCATAAAATTACAAATTAAGAATTACGACAATTTTTTTAATAAATATATATATGTATATATACTTCGGTAGAAAAATGATTATAAATGTTTGTATCTGTGAAAAGGCATTCGCAAATATCTCATATTTGACGAGATTACAAGATTTCAATCGATATTTTCTTTAACGTTCGTTAACGTGTAGAAAAACGAAAATTACATAATATCTGCGAAAACAAATATAATTACGAATTATTTTCAATGAAAGACGAGGAAGAAGAAGACATTCGAGAAAATGATTATGCGAGTGTGTAATTTCCTACATTTCTGACGTCAGAATAAGAAAAAAAAGACAATTAGCATTAAGCAATTCGTAGAAATACATGTATGTATACTTATTTTCTAAAATGATTTTATCCTGACAATTATTCTTTTTTCTTCCTTATACAGGATATCTGGTTTAAATCAATACCGCATAACGCTTCATTAAAAAATAAAAAAATAAAATAAAAAAAAAGGAAAAAAAAATCGTCAAGTTCCATTTAAAATTGTATCACATTACGTGTCTCTTGGTAACATAAACGACTTTTATTTGAAACATTTTTTTGTTCTATTACCAATAGTTTTGCAAACATTCGAGAGGATTGATTTAAATGGATTAGACCCTATATATATATGTATATATATATATATATATATATATATATATATATATATATATATATACATAGATACGATTTTACAATTACTATTATTCGATGGGAGTTTCATTTCGTTTCGTTTTGTTCGTAATAGAGCGTTGCCAAAGTTGGCCGTAATGTGAACATATTGACCACGAAGTGAGGGAATAATAACGAACAGAGAGTAGTGAGAATCGAAGGAAATCTATCGAAGTGTTCTCCGAGAATTATTGCGATCGGTTACCTTCCAAACCAACGATTCGGCCGAAATTCACAGACATTACGAGTCCGGGATTCGGAGGAGCAAGTGGAAGAAACAAATGTGAGGGAGTATGTAGGGTGAAAGAGCAAATGCTCCGCCTCTTCGTATAAGGAAAAGATAGAGAGAGAGAGAGAGAGAGAGAGAGAGAACGAAATAGTGAGAAAGACAAGGATGAAGTTGAATTTGTGCAGGTAAGATAAAGACGAAGATAGAGAATCGAGAATAGTATGGGTTATTAGCCTCGTACGTAGACTAAGACCAGAAAGATGGTAGCCTAACCGAATACTGCGATAATTATCATGCACGCATCGCAATTTAGCTGTCCTACCACACCAGGACTGAATTTATAAAGGGAAGTATGAAGAAAATTAGAGAAGAGAAAATATAACTAAGTCGTTGCATTTTAAATGATTTTTCTTTTGGACTCTACGATCAAGTTTCACTAATAGATATCATTAAAGAAATCATTGAATAGAAATTGTTAAAACTATTTTCAGTCTTTGTTATTTGGTCTTTAACATTTGTTAACTTTATTTACTGTTATCAGTGACGAAAGAATAATATCAACAACAATAACACAAGGTATGTCTACGTAAGCTTGGTTATAGCAATTCATTTTTCTTTTTCACATATATATTATATCTAATTATTTTAACGATTCATATGGTATATACATTTCACTCTTCTTAGAAGTAAAATATAGTTTCTACGATTAGAAATCCAATGAATGTTGGTATGAATGTAAACATTTCTTATGTTATATATTTGATATCATATATCGTTAACTGTGTGTAAAGTTAATAGAAATCTTGAATGATTCGCAATGACCTCGCCAACCGGATGGTGGTCTATACAGTAACGAACAATCGCCCTAAGAATATTATTAGCTCGTCGGAAGCGTTAACGAGATTCTGGCAGAGTTACGACATAGCTGCATTCGACTAGGATCATGCAAGCCACCGGGACATGGTTGCATAGTTGTTGGAGTCGGCGTCGGCCTCGACGTCGACGTTGGCGTCGGCGTCGGCCTGTAAACGCATTATGCACGATACGGTCTCGCCTCATTCTATGTCCTACGACACGACGTCGTCACCTACGATTACACTGGCACGGTATTACGTTCTCTACACGAGCTCCTGTTTCCCATGAATTGGTAAAGCTCACGTCGATTCGACCGAACATAACCATCTAACGTTCTTTCTACTTACATTCCTAGTTTGGAATTCGGAATGACGACAGGAATGAATTAAATCTAGAAAGAAATCGTTGAATTTTTCTAACGAAGAAACGAAATAGTTTCATCGATAAAATCAACGCCTTGTAAGCTACGACGTGTGTCGCGGGTTCTACTTTTTTGTCTTACTTTTATTTCTTCTATTATTTATTTTTATTTTTTGAATTTTTGGTTAAATCTATTACAGATTGAATGTAAAATTTGATATGTACATATATATATATATATATATATATATATATATATATATATATATATATATATATATATATGTATGTATGTATGTATTTATATTAAAATATAATTAGATGAAGAAAGAAATCGTTCAATCTTACTAACGAGGAACCGAAGAAAAGGTTTATCGATAAAATCAACATCTCATCAGGTACTTCATGTCGCGTTTCCTCCTTTTTACTTTTATTATTTTAAGTAAAAATTTTTATTTGAAAGAATATTATTCTAAGAGAAACAAAAATAATAGCGATATTCTTGGGAATACCTTGTCGTTCTAACTTTTGTTAGCTTTTGGAGCTGTCAAGAGAATACAATATTTTCGTAAGAAAAATTATAAGTAAGCGTAGTTATGGAAAAAGTGAGAGAAAGAGACAAAGAGAGACACACACACACACACACACACAGAGAGAGAGAATACCTTATTTCCTTAGATATATATGTACTTATAAGTAACATAGGTACTACGCGAGAAGTTTTACAAGCTCTTTTTCCACGACCCCGACTTTTAAAGTTGGAAGACTTTCATCGAATCTCTTCGAGAAAGATTGTGTACCATAGGATGGTCCAATTTTCACACTTAGAACAAGACCGTTGAATTTCAGTAGATAACGTACATCTTGTAGCACGGAGCCAAGCAACATTCTCTTTAAAGGCTATCTACGTGCTCGTGGAATTAATGAAGCTTCGCTACGATAACGTTATCGTTTCACTTACAAGGTGGGAAAACGTAGAGCAGCATCCTAAATAAAAATGTGTATTCTCCCGCGTTCGATAAGAAGCTCGTTTACTTTTAACGTCTTACGCACAAATGTTCACAAATTACTATAACGTTAATGTCGTAATTCACGATATCGTATATATCAAGAGAAAAAGATTTCAGATTTACACCAAAAGTGATCCATCAAAAAAGGGTGGGCACCTTTTCCGAAAGGGGGAGGGGGGAAAAGGAAAAATAATAGGAGAGAAAGAAATCGAAGAAAAAGGAGAAGAAAGGAGAAGGGAAGGAAAGAACACGGTGAAAAGAAGGGATTCGTTTCAACGTCGTAAATAATTATCCGTTCGTCTTAGAGCAGCGATAAAACGAGCTGAGAAACGAAGGCTTTACAAAATCTCGCTTGGAAAACGATGTAACCTACTTGAGAAGTTCGACCGTAAGCAAAACCATTTTTCAAGTTCCAAATATGAGCGAGAAAGTAAACGGGTAAACGAGAGAGAGAGAGAGAGAGAGAGAGAGAGAGAAGATAGAATGAAGTAAGAACGAAGATTTTGGACTGGTAATCTCGAGGTAGAAAGAGAAAAAGAAAGAGAAAGAGATAGGTAAGTACTAGAGAGACTCATCGAGGCGTGAACAAGGAAATCGATGCAAAGGAGAAACGCCGTCAAACGATGGAAAGTTTAAGGAAGGTTCGACGGAAAGGGCGGTTTCGATGAAGGCGTCTCGGCTGCTTGGAGTGCACCAAGGGAGGCAGCATTCGTGGCTGCTAACGGGGATGGGGTGAGACGTCGAGAGGGGTGGGGCAGACAAAGTAAATCTTAAAGGGTAACAGATGCCGGCACCGTTTTAAATCGCGCGAAAGAAACGTGCTTCTTCTTCTTCTTCTTCTTCTTCTTCTACTACTACTTCTTCTTTTCTTTCTTCTGCTCGGCCGTAAGATCGTGAAAACAACGATCGAGTTCTCGGTTTCTTCTACGTCTTATTTTTTTGTTTGTTTTCTTTTTTTTTTTTTTTTTTTTTCTTAAAGAGATACTTTGTCTACTTATTCCTTAAATAAGAAAAGGAAAATAAAAGGAGAAAGGAAACGGGAAATAACAATTAGAAATATTCTGAAGATCGCCTTTTAAGGAAATTATTTGAAAGGAAATTTTGTTTAATATATGTAAAATATACGATTTGTTATATATGAATGTACATATGTATGTATGTATATATATATATATATATATATATATATATATATATATATTTTAGTCAGAAATATTACAAATAAAAAAAATATCATTAAATTTTATTATCGAAGAGTCGACAAGTTTATCGATAATATCAACACTTCTTCAAATAGTTCGTGTCACAGGTGCATTCGCTCCTCTTTTTATTTTTTTTACTTTTATTATTTTCATAAAATTTATATATATGCATATAAATATATATATATATATATATATTTAATATAAAATATACAATTTATATTTTATATTCGAAGAAATGGAAGAGAATACGATAAGGAAGGTAACCGAAATTGAACTTTCTTCTTTTTTTCTTTCTTTTCTTTCTTATACTCGGCCGTAAGAACGTGAAAGCAACGATCGAGTACTCTACCTTCTTCTACTCGTCTTTTTAAAAGATACTTTATCTACCTATTCTTCAACAAGGGAAGGGGGGTTAGAAGAAGAAGAAGAACAAGAAGAAGAGAATGGAGGAGAACGATTTAAAAAAAAGTCTTTCGAAATCGATCGTTTTTTCTCTCGAGATCAAATATTTCGTTAGATTTTTCGTCTTAAAATTTGAAATGAAAAATCGTTGAGAAGTTTACACTACACAAAGAGTTAGTAATAATGATTGGAAAATGAAATATAAATA
Organism: Dolichovespula media; assembly: GCA_911387685.1. NCBI lineage: Eukaryota > Metazoa > Arthropoda > Insecta > Hymenoptera > Vespidae > Dolichovespula > Dolichovespula media. The sequence goes on from OU426867.1 coordinate 4,502,986, forward strand.
ACGAACTGCTAGCAATACGTTCTGTTATTGTTAAATTATTCGATCGTTCGATAACGGCCGTTCGCGAGTGCGCGAACGTACGAAGAAAATGTACGATGTTATGTTAATTAAGCGGCCGAATAATAGAGCGTCGATTGAAAAGGGCATTGACTGACTACGATAATATATTAGTCGTGTGGCAACGTTATATTACAAAATACATTCGTGGAATTGGATGAGTGTTCCAGGTGCGCATACAATTATAACGCGTTACGTCCCCAAACGAGAATGTTCTCTGTGTAGGTTTGCCGGTTTTGGACTGGCGAAACGCAATACGGATGAAAGCAAGTCATTAATTTATAGTTGTAGGACGTGCTATTGCTTTTTCCACATATCGGAATATATGTATATACATACGTAGCGTGCGTATCGGAAGTAACCTGGTTGGCTCGTATCCATCGATGTAAAACTAAAGAACATCGGGTTCAATTTTTCATCAATCGAAAACGATGGTAATGTTTGAAAAATTGCAGATTTTACGATTACAAGCTTCAAAATAAATCGTTAAATTTGAATATAGTAATATAGTGTAAATGATTGTAATAAATTATTGTTAATATCTTCCAGTATTAATATATATATATATATTTTATTTTTGAAAAGTAATGGAGGATGAAAACGATCTACTTACTATCGTTATAGAATTGTGTAATAAATACAGAATTGTAAACTGTAATTTATCAAATATATTTATTTCTTCGATAATACTTAAATATATCATTTGTCGATCTCTCGTATAATAGATATATCATATGATATAATAATTAATAAAGTCAAGAGAATTAGTTTAGTTTAATTTGATCCCTCGTCCTTACAAACTCAGTAACCACAGTTGGCCAATATTAGCTAAGGTTGAACGAATAAGGAAGGTACCCTCAGTGACTAGCGAGTCCGAGGAAATAGAGTTCTGCAGTGACAATTAGCGAGTCCAGTGTGGTTTCGGTTATGTCTCGCGAGAGTTTCTATATTGTGCCATAAAAGACCTAACGTAAACCGAGATAATGGGTCGACTTGGTCCACTTAAGGGTAAGGGAACTTATGAGGCGCGTACGCGAGACTAGCTATGTTGTTTCGCCGATCCTTTCACCCTCCTCCAACCGTAACCTTACTTGCCTCATGCTCGTAACATTTGCAGTCGAAGGGTTCAAGTACGGTCTCAATTTATGTGTGTGCCATATTACTACCGCATCGTGTAGTAACGACGACTAGAAAAGACCACGTATGGTATACGAAGAGAAGGATGAAGAGGACAGGAGAAGGGAGAAGAGGAACCACGAAACTGACTAGCACACGTGCGCGCGCGCGCACGCACATGCGCACACATACACACACACACGCACATATTCAAAGACACCAGACTACTATCGACGTCAATAAATTATAAATAACTTCGACTCGTAGTAAACTAGTAAATGGAAGTTACCTGTTACGCGAATAGAGCTCACCGTGGTTCTTCGATTATTCCTACTAACTTTCAATTCTTTTTCTCTATCCATTCCTAACCCCTTACCCTCGCCCTCTCCCTCCTCATCGGATGATACTCCCAACTGCGAAATACTCGAATAAATGTTTTCTTTACTTCTACTGAGACATCGTAACCTCTTTTTCTAGTAGTTCGACAGGATACTCTAGATTAATAACAATCGTTAGAGAATAAGACTCTCGAGGATCGAGATATAATTCCGAAGAAAGACGGAGACATTCCTTGGCCCGCATCCATTTTTGCGCGATACTCGAAAGAACCAGTAAGAAGTTCGATCCTATCAGCGCCGTCCGAAGGCGGAAACGGATGATTGCTTCCGAAACGTCGCACTATTTTCTAAGTTTCTCTACTTGAAATCGAGAGAAAGAGAAGGAAAGAAAGGAAGAGAGAGAGAGAGAGAGAGAGAAAGAGTGAGAGATGGGGAGGGAAAGAGGGAGGGAGAAATGGAAGGCAAACGGACAGGCTTACTTCGCTGCACGATAGAAAATTCTTCGGGACATTATAGAGCTCGAAGCCAGAAGAGCGGGCTACTTGTTCTCCGTACGATACATTATTTTTCAACGAATATGGCGTTTCCGAGAGCAAAGCGGAAGTTGGAAATATTTTCTAGAGAGGCTTTCGCCTCATGCACGATCAAAGGGACATACCTTTTTTCGCGAGGTGTTCTAAGAAAGTGACGACGAGGCGCACACACACACACACACACACAGACATAAAGAGAGAGAGAGAGAGAGAGAGAGACACATATTTGTACCACTGACATAACGAAAAAGAACGTTTATTATATCAAATTATGTTTGTAGTGTGAAAGAAGGGCTGCGTTGGCACAAAGGTGATCCATCTCCTTCTCATCTCTCTCTCCCTCTCTCTCTCTCTCTCTCTCTCTCTCTCTCTCTCTCTCTCTCTTTCTCTCTCTGTCTCGCTTTCTCGTCGAAGAAGAAGAAGACTCGCAATAAGCTTTGTTCCTAAGTTTTCGCGGTCTTGAAAGTTCCTTTTCGAGACTCCACTTTCTGCCAAATTTAAAGTAGTTTCACAACGTACGCTTACTGCAAAACCTCCGAGCAGCGATTTACTCCGTCTACCACGTTGCGAAAAAGAAGTGCGAGTTCCCTCGGTTTCGGAGTACCGATTCGCTCCGATGCAGAAAGTCTATGCGCGCACTTTTTTGTGAGGAAACTTCCTCCACCAATCCCCCTCCCCTATCTTTCCCTCTCTCTCTCTCTCTCTCTCTTAATCTCTCCATCTCTCTATAGACTCACGAGGATGCAAGGGAAAGAGAGTTTTCGTAGACGTAGAGTGCTCGTTTGGGAGAGATACGTCTGAGGAATGATGGACACTGTCGTCTCTCTTCCTTCCTTTTATTTCTTTTTTCTCTTTTCTTTTTCTTTTTTTTTTTTTTTTGTTTTCCACTTCCGAACGTTCGTTCGGAGTTTCGAAATCGTTGACAATAGGGAGGCTTGCCTCGTTGTGGATAGTCATAATCGAAAGGAACTGTTATATGACAGAGAATGTCCGAGCATTGACGTACAATGCTTTTCCGTTTTTTCTGAGAAAAATCCAAAAGTTGCAGCATTGAAGAGTGTCCTACTAAAATTTTCGAAAGGGAGAGAGAGAGAGATAGAAACATAGCGCGTGACGTACACGATGGATCGTACAAGTAGATAGTACCTATATAAATATACATTGTCAGTGTCTGTTGAATCTGGGTTAAATAAATACGAGATGACAGTTACACCGTCCCAGTTCGAATTTTCGCCTTCTACTGTTTCATTCTCAAGAGAGACGATTGGTCGGATTAACGTCGAGCACGTTTGTTTGTCTTGCCTTTTCGTCTCATCTCTATCCAGAGATGAGAATGAAGCTAAGGACAGCTTCTAATTCGTCATCTCGTTAGGTGTATATTAGAAAGCTTCGCGACCTCTTCTCCTCATTCTCTCTGTCTCCTTCTCTCTCTCTCTCTCTCTCTCTCTCTCTCTCTCTCTCTCTCTCTCTCTCTCTCTATCTCTATCTCTATCTATCTCTCTCTCTCTTCTTCCTAAGAAGCAAGCACCAACCGAAATACGACAACTTCCAACGAAGATAATTGTTCCGGGTTAATGCTTAACGATCTTTCGAGCCGTCTCAAGTAGAACAACTACGTAGGACTCTGAGCTTCCGGAACGTATTATTTCAAGCTCTTCTTCTCTTCTCGTGAAAAATGAGAGGAACAAATCATAGTAGAGACTGCAGGCATAACCGGAAAAAATCTCTGTCTCTCTATCTGTCTGCTTCTCTCTCTCTCTCTCTCTCTCTCTCTCTCTCTCTCTCTCTCGCTAAGTGTCCTTTCTTTCAGCATATTTCGACGATTAGTATCGAACGGTTCGTATTTTGTATGTAACTGAGACGTTCGACCTTTAATTATTCGTTTCGTTAAACGGACAATTAAGAACTTAACTTAGCGCGACCGTTCAGGGAAAAGCTCCCAGTAGAAACTGCCAAGTTAATTATCCTAACAACGTCCAGAATATAGTATAATAACGGTTGTTCTATCAACGTCTAGAAAATAATTTACTTTTCGAGGACACGAAATAAGAAATCAGTTTTGGTCGCTACGAAGGAAAGAGAGAAAGAGAGAAAAAGAAAAAAAGAAGAAAGAAAAACAAAGAAAAGAGTAAAAACGATGTTTTCTAACGGACGGAGAATTTCCACGCAGAAGCTGATAATAGCCTTTAACGAAAGTGCGGAGAAAAAGAGAAAAGTAAAAAGGGAGGGGAGGGGGGAAAGGAGAGATAGATAGATAGATAGATGGATAGATAGATAGATAGAGAGAGAGAGAGAGAAAGAGAGAGAGAGAGAGAGAGAAAAGGAAAGATAAAAGCACAAACTATGCGAGTCCCCGGGCAGCCGATCTTCGGCCATTACCTACCCTCGGCACTCTGCCAGTAACAATGAAAAGCATCTCGGAATAATGTAACGCGCATCCACGGGAAATGAGGATCCAGAGAGACGTATGCGCTGCCCTACCAATACATACATATGTACGTTCGGGAACAATATTCCCGGACGCATCTTCACGTACAAATGGCCGATTCTTCTGGATGCCCGTGCATAATATCGACGTGCCTTTTTTACTGGATGATAGCACGAATGCTGCGAAATTTTCCTCGATGCTGACCTTCCCCTTCTTCGATTCGTTCTATTTATTTCTCACTCTTTCATTCTCCGATCTGTCTATCTCTCGGAGAAGAATAAGGAAGAGGAGGAGGAGGAGGAGGAGAAGGAAGAGGAAGAGGAGGAGGAGAAGGACGAATCCTATTTTATATTCCTTTGGATCGATTCGATGATGACGAAGAAGTATTAGAGGAAAAAGAAAAAGAACGCAACTTTCACACTTCTTCCGTAAGCACGAAGCTTTTTGGACAAGCTCGACGAATCTTAAAGCGATTTCTTGCCTCCGGAGGAGGATGATGGATAACTAAAGAATTTCGATGTTCCCGGTATTACCAAAGGCGTTGTGCTTATTTCCGAAAGGAGTTTCGCAGTCTATCTGTTAGCTCGTCTTACGAACATAGAGAGCAACGATGTGGAGTAGAGAAAGACAAATGGCAGAGACGGTTGGGGTGGATTAAAGACAATTGAACGCAGCCGAGTTGGAACTAACAAGAGCTTTACATTGACGGTACTCTCTCTCTCTCTCTCTCTCTCTCTCTCTCTCTCTCTCTCTCTCTCTCTCACTCTGTCTATCTATATATATATATATATATATATATATATATATATATCTTTCTCTATCTATCTCTCTCTCTCTCTCTGCCTCTCTATCTATCTTTCTCATTCACTCTGTCTCTCGCATTCATTCGTGGGTATACACCATCTTACTCTGGATCTTCACGAATCCATTGTTGCATTATGTAAGTCAATTTAAGTAAGAGAACAGCGTAAAAGTTGTCCAGTTGAGAGCCGCCTTAAGATGGAAAGAAGAATCTCTCTTTGAAAGTGAAGAGTAATCCCTCGATCCTTTTAGATTCATCATATGTAAAAATAGTCCTTGTGGGTTTACGAAAAAAAAAAAAAAGAAGAAATAAAAGTAAAAGAATGTGCTGTTGACTGGAGTCATTAAGAAGTAAAACGGGCATGTGCACTCATTGAGATAATGTTGAAATAAATGGTTTTGATGTTACGCATGCGCGATCAATGGAGGAAATGAATCTTTCCGAAGACCTTAAGGAGGAGAGAAACGTTGAAATGAAACGTCTTTAGGAAACCTCATAAGATACTCGGATCATAATATATCGTCACAATGGGCGAACACACAATAGACGAAACTTATAGCATACGTGTAGGTATGTATATGTATTTCCTTTCGATCGAATAACTTGGAAAATGACGGGAAGGTACCCTTTTTAAATGACTATATCGAAGATTGAATCGATCCTTTCGTTAGACGTATGTAAAAAAAATCAAAAAGAGAAAGATATATATATATATGTAGATAGATAGATAGATAGATAGATTGATAGATAGATTAATTAATTAATTAATAGCTAGATAGGGAGAGATATCGTATAAAAACACGTTAAATTGATCTTTTTTGATCCAACGTACGGTTATAAAAAAAAAAAAAAAAAACGAAAAAAGATAAAAGATAAATTAATTTGCATCGACAGTTTTTGACCAGCTTACATCTAGTATTCGTACGCATGGAAAAATAGAATGAGTCGGGTACATTTAATAAAAATTCATCGAAGAAGCGGACAAAGAGAGAATTAATAACCACCGATAAAAAAATATGCTCCAAACAAAAGAGAATACAAACGATCGGGCGTAATCATCCAGACGGGTGTTGATGCACGAGCTTTTTCGTTGCAGTAACGTGCAATTTGGTACAGGACGAGCAACGTATACGTAGTACATGCATTCTCTTCGTGTTTTGCGGTGCTTCCGACGACTGGAAACGCGACGTCGATTCGCAAACAGCGTGTATACGGTATGTATATACTGTTGTTTGTTGTTGTTTGTTGTTGTTGCCGCTGTTGTTGTTGTTGGTTTTTTGTACCTTTTTTCCATCGTCGGATCATAAAAGACGAGTGAGCCGTATCCGGTCCTCCTCACGGACTCCGGATATCCGTACTCCGGTTTCCATCCTCGCTTTCTCTCAAGCCATGATATTTGTCCTTGTTTGTGTATGCCAGAGAAAAAGAGAGGGAGATACATAGAAATAGTACGCATTGTAGAAGACGCGTTACAAATTTAACGGAAACGTATGTAACGTAAACTAGAAACATCGAGAGAATATCGAAAGAATCGAGATAGAAAACTAGTCTGCTCTAGTTATTTTAAATAATTATTTTGAGGATGGGTTAGAAATTAAAAACTATATCACAATTTTTCACTGGCGTCAAACATTTTTGATTGAATACATCATAAAAGGTCATTGGTAATAAATTTTGCAAAGTTAAAAAAAAAAAATTTTTTCTTTGTGATTTCCTTTGTTAGCACCAAAATGGGTCGCTGTTAAAACAAGCGTTTATTCGAAAGGAAATAAAAAACGTTAGTCTAAGATGTTTTATTTTATAAAATAACCTTTCTGATATTTATGAAATGAAAAATTAACATAACAATAAATATTGTCGTATTACTTGTTTGCTTAATCAAAGAAAATTTACAAAAAGTATTAGACGAAAATGTTGATATATGCAAAATCTCTTCGATTGTCAACGACATCCGAGTCCTTTTCAGTTGGAGCCGGAGGATCGGACGACAATCGAGAAAAGCGGAGTAGCTTCTCGAAGTAACATTCACGAAGTAAGTTTAAGACGCTTTTCGTTTACATATACGTATACATACATAAATATAGTTAGAAAGTCCGTACCGTTACGTTCGAAACAACCATGAAAGTTATATACAAGATCGCCCTCTATTCTCGTTGAGAATAACAAAGGTTGATATATCGGCTTTAAGGGTGGAGGGGAGGGGGGAACCCTCGAAAACGATTCGCGCGTCTATCGTTGCTTAATCGAATCTCTTTTCGCTCGAGAAACGTCGGAAAATAACGGAAGACGCGCCAACTGGAAGCAAAAACTCGGTCAATTTTCGATATTCCACGACTTGATTGGAGTCATATTCTTCGATGATAGAAAGAGACATTTTTTTAATAACCTCTCTCTCTTTCTCTCTCTCTCTCTCTCTCTCTCTCTCTCTCTCGTCCTTTTACTTTTTAATTCGTTCTAACAAAGGATCGTGGTTCGTTAACGAGTGCGTCACTAAAACAGGATCATTTCTCGTTAAACTCGCTTCGACGTCGTTGTTAGTTGCTATTCAATGTGAGATATCGTTTCGCGGCCATCATAAATCAATCTGTTTTTCCTATCGATAATAAAGCGAGGCTTCCTCCTTTCTTTCGTTTTTCTTCCTTTTCTTTTTTATTATTATTTTTATTTCTTTTTTCATTTTCTCTCTCCTTCTTTTTTTTTTTTTCTTTTTATCGTTACAGAGATTGCAAGCCCATTAAGGACAAAGGAATGGGAGAAATGCGAGCAATTTTCCGAGCGATCAATCGCAATCTCGATTGTTACGGTCTATTAACTATTTGCGGTATTTTACATTTAGATAGGAGAGATCTCTTCTCTCGGATATATGAGAATGCGACCGCAAAAGATTAATATCAGTATCAGAAGATACGGATCTATATATTCGCGGCTTCTAGCCAATATCAGAAACGATCGGTAAGTTTAAAATTCGCCGCCGCTTTCCATCGTTAGACAATCTTTTTATCGCGATCGCAAGGAAAATCATTTTGTTGAAGCTCTGATAGAATTAAAAAATACAAAATAAGAAAGAAACTCGTTAGGTAAGGAGAAATGAAAATCAGTTATAATTGGGAAAACATACGATTGGTTTTGATTTGAAGTAAAAAAAAAGAAAAAAAAAGGAAAGAAAGGAAAACAGGAGGAGATCATCGCGAATTTTGCATTTTTTCCAAAGATAGCCCGTTTATGTTTGTTTCGTTCTATTTATTTATTTTTTACTTTATTCCTTTGTTTTTCTCTTTTTGTACTTTTTCGTTTAGTTTTATTTTATTTTTATCAAACGTTTCTGCATACGTACTCGAAATTCTATTCTTTTTTTTTTACGGTGGAAATAAACCGAACGAGGGGAGTACTCTTATTTTTTTTTTTTTTTTTTTTTTAATGGGCCAATGTATTCGCTATGATATGTATGCACTTAGGAAGAAAAGTGAAGATGGAAAGAGAGAGAAAAGTAGATGGCATGTAATTATTTACCATACCGTCGTTCGATGTATCATCGAAGCGAACAAGAACGATCCGCACTGCAACGATGAGCTTTCTGTGTCCTTTCTCTCTATCTCTCTCTCTCTCTCTCTCTCTCTCTCTCTCTCTCTCTCTCTCTCTCTCTCTCTCTCTCTCTCTCTCTCTCTCTCTCGTTCTCTCATTCTGTTCCCTCGCATGAGACCGAGGTCGGGACTGGGTTCCGTTGAAATTCTGTGTTACGCGAGCGACGTCCAATAATGAAAATCGATTACCCATCGGTGCTCGTGCTTACACCGATGCGCGTCAAAAGCTCATGTATGTATATAGGTATGTATATATAGAATGTCCGTCCGTACAGTTACCTCGTATAGTTACCATCTCAACTACGACGATCACTATTATAACGTTTCATGGTGTACGTTAGCCGATATGCGCACGCGTGAACGTTAATCACCTGGATTTTCGGTACTAGCACTTCATCCAGTCTAGTCTTCGAAACACGCATGTATGTACTTAATTAATTCATAAGAGTCGTTGTAAGTATGAATTTTAATAAAATAATACGGCTTTTACATGAATACATACATACATACATACATACATACGTATTCGATAAATACGATATTTATTAGTCAGAGAATTCCCTTTGTTTTATAATTTTTCGTAACTGTCAGGGATAATGATGATTCATGAGTAAACGTTCTTATAAAGAAGGAATTTATATTACAATGATACGACACATGTTATTTAATATAATACTTTATAATTAGAGTTCTTAATTATATTATTTTCCATGGATATTACTTTGTTTATATATATATATATATATATATATATATATATATATATATATGTATATGTGTGTGTGTGTAGAAATTTATCGTAATAATCTCGTTACGTATAACGAAACTAATTTATGCATTAACTCAATGCATAACTATATCACTTTGTAAGACCAATCACATAATGAAAATTTCTTGGAGTTTTCAAAAGACAAGTCATTAGTTTTAAACGAAGAAATCTTGTCAGTTCGGTGAGAAAACCAAGTCAAGCTCGTAAATCGAGCTTGTCGCAGATGATAGACGCCTTTGGATGAATCTTTTTAGTCGCGTTACAGAAGAAAAGAGACAGCTTGAGACTTTAGGGGGGGGGAAAAAAACGGTTACGACGTATTCGCGAAGGGCGTGTCGAACGTGAAGCTTCGAACGAAAACGTCCTGGAGCTTCGACGAGCCGTAAAATTCTCAACTTTAAGAACGCTGGCAGGAAGAAAATCAATTAGGCTGCCTTCGACAGTCACGTCGGCATGATTCAGGAAGCCAATAAATCTGAGTGCAGCGCGACATCAGCACCTCGAGACTTAAAAGCGGGATACCATCGTTGGGACTACGACTACGATCTATCTCGCTTTCTTCTTTCTTCCATCCTTCACATTCATTTCCGTTTCCTATACGTTTCATTGAACTGCATGGTTCGTACTATCGGAGCTTGTAATGAGCTAAAGAGAGGGAAGAAGGCGAAGCAAATGAAATGATATATATATATATATATATATATATATATATATATATATATATATATGCATATAATATATAGTATATAGCTCGTTATCGATTCAATGAAAAACTCGCTTTTATTTATTAATAATTTTCTGTTTCATTTCTTCTCGTTTAAGTATTACATTAAATTCGACAAATGTAATAATTTTAATCAAAATATTAATCATTTCATCGAATTCATATTGCATAAACATAATATCACAAAAGATAAAGTTAATAATTTATATGCGTAATCGTGTTTAAATGATACAAACGGCCGATTCGCGACAATAAAAATAAATAAGTTGTCTAATAATTAATAAAACGAAAATATTAAAATTTTAAAAGCGAACCTGTTGATCCTTAAAAACACAGTGAAAGATGGCCTATTATTACATTCATCATAAAATCGAATTGCTAAGATTATTTGTCGGATAACATTTTATTAATGATATGAAATTTTGTCAATTTAATTAATATATTAAATTTAACATCGTCAGTATTTATTAATAAAGTACAATTATATACGTGAAAGACATTTTCGTAATGACCCATCGAGCGTCACGGTTATTTTTTTTTTCTTTCTTTTTAGTATTATCAAAAAATAATCGGATATCTATAGCAGTGTATTTTGAATTTAAGAAAAATGAATGTCGAGATTTAAGGACGTTACATAATAACGAGTTTTGACCTCGTTACATTTCGACAAAGTCAGAGAGAAAAATCCTAGCTTCCCGATGTATGTATGTATATATGTATATATGTATATACCAAAGCGCGAGCTTTTTGTGTGGGTTTTGCGCACGATTATACGACGAGTTTTTAAGCTGTTACATACATACATGGATGACCTATCGTGTTTAACGAAACTATGTCGGTGCACATTCCTGGACAGTAATGACTTTCCAGTTGGCGAAGAACCAGTAATACAAAAAATTGTCGGAGCTGCTGAATAAGTGCATAGAGAAAAATAGATAGACGAATAAATAGGCATGATAACTCGATCGATATTTCGAACGACCGAATCCATTCTGTTTGAATTTTTCAATCGGAGCACTTAACGAAATGCAAAGCTACGCGTAAATAACTACGTAAAACGAACGCTTTCTATACTATTGAATTCCATGAAGGAATTGAACGAATCGAAAACCCCGTGCCGTTCTAATCCATCCAATGAACTTCTCTATAATTACTTAGCTTATCCAGGCAGAAAGAGAGAAAAAGAAAGAGAGAGAGAGAGAGAGAAGAAAGAGAGCGAGCGAGAGAGAGAGAGAGAGAGAGAGAGAGAGAGAGAGAGAGTAAGCTCGGGGAAAAAAAATGGATCACATTCTTTAAAAAGCATTTTCGTGTCTAACGTACTTCGAAAGGAGGCCATCATTTTTCTTTCCTTCTCTTTCCCGGTCAATCCATAACTTTTTACTTAATGCATATACCTATGTCTTATGACGTAAACTTCGCAGATTAAAGTACAGAAAAATTTCTTGGAGAAGTTTCATCATTGACTTCGGAGCGTCGATCTTGAGAAGTTTTAACGATTCTTCAAGTTCTCAGTATAGAAAATTCAACTGAAATGAGAAGTATATAACTCCTGGTCAATTCGAATTCTTGAATTATCAAATAAATTTATCTATTATTTAAGAATGATATTATTTAATATAGACGTAATGTTACGTTGAACTGTCCCAATGTATCAACGATATATTCCAATTACTATTAATATGGCGTATAATATCGATCGGTATTACAGATAATAATCATCTAGAGTTAAAACCTTGAAATTATATTTTTCCAATTTCAATAATCGACCAGGAGATGGGGGAGGAGGGGGAGGTCTATGGTATGATACTTCCATAAATAACGAAAAAGGGTCGAGGAAGTAGCGTGAACAGGTTGACATTTTAGGGGGGAAAAAAGGCGGAAAAGAAACGGTTCATCCAACTTCTTACTTCGCGTCTTTCGAGACTTTGTTTCAAGGGTTCCTAAGAACAGACAAAAAAGAAGAAGTAAAAACAAAAGAGAAAAAAATAAGGAAAAGGAAAAAGTAAAGAAGAAAGTTAAGTAGAAGGGTGATTTAACCAATATAAGCCCAAAAGTCCAGTTTCTTCTACGAGTGTCCCCTTCATTCCCTTCATTTTCTTCGTTTTCATCGACCTCTTCTTTCTTTACTTCTCTTTCTCTTTCTCTCTCTCTCTCTCTCTCCCCCTTTCCCATTTCTCCGAGGTCAAAAGAACCGAAAATTAATTGCCTTAACGTGGCTTCTTTTTCCCAGCGAAAATGTTTTCGTAGTCCTGCGACATCGTAATTATTTCTCTCTCCCTCTCTCTATCTTTCTTTTTCATACTATATATTAAAGAGAACGACCATGATGAAAATTGTAGGCAAGGTCGTGACTCACGGAAAGTACCAGCGTGGTAATCGTTCGAAGCGTATTTTCATTAGAAAGACAATTTGAATCGGCCAGTTGATACGATATCAAGCAGAATATTATCTATTTTGCCTATTTTACGAGAGCACATCCATCTCCATATTGTGTTACATGAATATTCAGCAGTGCACGGTATAGATTGCATCAAGCGCTCGCGTAAATTTTTGATATATACACTTCATCTAGCCCGTGATAAAACCGGCCACCGTCGACCGCCAGCATCATGAATATCTATTATCCCTTATTTATATTTGCCCATTAGACGTAGCTATTATATAATATTCGGAACTGCTCGGTTACACTAGAAGCCACGACAACGACGATGGTGGGCCCATCGAGGTCACTATTTTACGATCGTCGATAATGACTCTAACACCATTTTCATCGAGAAACTTCCCCCGTACATCTCTCGATGAAGCGCATAATACGTTGCATAATGAAATTTGTATTACTTTTGCTAGGAAAATCTAAGTGATCAAAGTTATGATTACGCGTAAAATTTCACTATATACATATACATACATATATATATATATATTTATGTGTATATATATATATATATATATATATATATATATATATATATACATTTATGTATGTATGTATGTATATTTATATTAGATTTATTCTGTCATGTAAAATAATCTTAAAGTTTATCGTACGAATTTTATATCGATATGTTATAAATTATATTTTATTTCAACATTCTTACGTAGAGATTTGTTTGTTCTTTCGAAAATCCATACAGTGTACCAGCATATTAATTTTATAAATAAAATGAAAGTAATAAACTTTCAATTGTTTTTTTTTTTTCATTAGTTTCCGCGATATCGTTTAAGACAATAAAGATATCAATAAGTATATAATTTCGAACTTTCCTACGTTTCTCATTTACTTATACGTACTCTTATATGATAATTATTAAATATAACGGATATTGTTACGGATCTGGCGAAAAGATCATTCTGAACTGAAATGCAACGATTAAAAAACAAAAAAAGGAAAACTCAGAAAGAAAGCGTTTCAAAAAATGAAATCACAATGATTTAAAAATGTATCCTTCATTCGTAATTCTATCTCTTCGATGATATTCGAAATATTTCATTAGATAAAACCAACACAACAACAATAAGTGATCTCTCAAATTATATTCAAGTATTATAAATACCGCAATTATATTCATTTGCAATTCAGACTCACTTGGGAAACTAATAGGATTTTGTAGATGGTATTCTCGCAGACGAGCATCCAAACTGTCTATTGGCTAGTTTCAGAGAGCCACAGAGAAAGAGAGAAAGAGAGAAAGAGAGAGAGAGAGAGAAAGAGAGAGAGAGAGAGAGAGAGAGACGTGCACACACATACAATCAGAGAAGAGAGAATCACGTATCGCGATTTGGACGTTGTCGGTCGACCGGAAATAGCCGATATCCACGTCAATGTAAAACTCGTAATTCACGAAGGTTCCAGCGTTCAGGCTTCGTAGACAGAGAGGCGCGTTCGATGCTCTCGTTGATATGTATGCGCCTGTTTGCGTGTATATGTGTATATGTACGTGCTTGTGTGTGTTGGTGTGTGTGCATTTGTGTCAGTGATTCGCAGGACCTTTGCATGCACAGGAGATTCGTGCGCGTCGACGTATCGATAGCATTGGCGCGTTCATCCGTTTCGAGTCAAAAACTTTAGCTGGCCCGTACGCTCGAAGAGAGAGCAATGGGAGGATCTCAATGAAAGACTGTATCGATCTATCGTTTCCTTCGTCCATATCGTTTCTCTTTTCGCGTCTACGAGATCGTTCGTCTTTCGAGACTTACTTTATCGATTTCTAACCGATCCGTTAGAGCGTGTATGTTAGACAGGAACAAAAGGAGAGAATTCCGATCGATCGTTTTTTGAAAGGAAAATCGGTACGAAGTTCGCACAAGAAATCACCCCTAATGGGTTAATACTCTCTCTCTCTCTCTCTCTCTCCCTATATCTCGATTATTCGAGATTATTCGAGATCTCGCACACTCGGCCATGAGTAACCTAACATAAGTAACGGCAGTACGTTTCAAGTTCTTGCTCGAGGTAAATGTAATGGAAATCGCTGACTTCGAGAACGGAAAATACGAGTCGCAACGATAAAGTGGCCCTCTTCCGCGGCGCAATTTAGTCGCGTGACTGAAACGGCCAAGGGAGGCCGTTCAAGCTTTCTTCATCTAGTTCCAACGATTTATTAGTTTTACGAGTAATAAGAGTGACCTATAACATCCTCGAGAGAAGGAAGCCGTATAAATAAGAATACTACCAGCTGTAAAGATTTCTACTTCGTAATCGTAGGGACGGTTTCTTATACAGGGTTATAAAAAAGAAAAAAGAGAAGACAAAGAAAAGAAAAGAAAAGAAAAGAAAAGAAAGATAGTGAGAAAAAAGAAATTTAATCACGAGCTCTAAGGTCTTTATTGGTCAACGTCTTCTTTAGGTACTGCCCTGGGCAAAGCGAGATATAGTGCTCTAAAACATTGTGTTCTTACTTTCTTTCTTTTCTCTTGATCAGCGCTAATGGAAGCGGCTAAAACAAACGCGCGCACGTCTTTATCACCAAGTCAGGATCTCTTTCATTAATTGTTATTATTTTTATCAGAAATATTTTGTCGAAGTATGAACGTTTGAAAATTGATGTATAAGTACTATATATCGTTGATAATAATGTTATTGACAAATTTTTAAAAACTCTTAATGAGATTAATATTTTGTTATTACTTTTATAACAAATTTTATATAGGAATATATGCATATATATTTTTTTTAATTATTATTATCTCGTCGATGATGGACGAATAAAAGAACTCAATTTCATACATGCGGCGAGGCCATTTAATTAACCAACACAGTAACCACAATACGTTATCGCTGTTGCAAAGGGTAAATAGACGTGCAGGACAGAAAAGAAATGCCGAGTGATTCGTTTCGTAAAGCGGAAGCGACATGACAAATTCGTTACCGGTAGATACGCCCGTCAACCTGTTTTTTACGGTTCGATAGAGTAATTCCGGCGTCCGATGACAGAAACCGATATTTGCGGTTAGTCGTTAAATTCCACGATACTTTGAATTCCGTCGAAGTGTTTCCATCGATATTTGATGATTTATTTGTTTTTATACTGATAGAAAATATGCCGACACAACGTTGTATGTGTTCACATTGGAACCGTGATAAAGATAAAAGCCCGAAAGAATTTCTTATATCTGTTATCGATATCAAGGATTTTTTGTATATAAAAAAATTAAATGATATAACATATTTTTTATTTTAAATAAAAATACGTTATATCTTAAACGGAAAATATATATACAAATGTATATAGTATATATATATATATATATTTATATATATATATATGTATATATATATATACACATGTATATAGTATATATATATATACATATAAATTTAAATTTAAAATATAAATACTCATAATATTATACTCATTCGAAATATTAAATTTTGGATTAATCCTATTTCGTTTAATCTTATGCAATCGTACGTTTCAATCAAAAATTTTCGAAAAATAATAAATTATAATAAAGATATGTGTCTAGATCTTGTATAAATTTAACTTCCTTTTTAAATTGTGCTTTAAAGAGGTAGCCGATTTTTTGAATTCAAGTTATTACCAGTTCAAAAGTGTTTAAATTCATCAAAAAGAATATTCCACGAAACACAAGAGTAACATATAAAAAGTAGAATTAAGTACATCTTCAAAATAAATAGTTAGGTCTTCCTACCATCCAACTTCAATTTATATCCAATTTTCCACGTCGATGTTTCCTCAAACTCATCCGGCGTGAGTCTTCCATGAAACAAGCAGAGTTCTCATTTCCCTGTTTATTAACACTGACCGTTGTAGACGTCGCATGAAAGTTTTAATATCAAAGTAATCTTAACCTTAATCGAAGGTTCTTGCATTAAGATCGAATCGCAAAGGGAACAAATTTATACGCTGTAAAATCATGCATATTTACATAAAACAAGTTCTTAGAACGTAACTTTTGACAGTAACACAATTAAATAATATAGATATTCTCTACTGTGATCGAAAGCGGCCATGATGGAAGAATGGAATGGAAAGTAAAAATGTCGGGATAACTTTTTTGCGTAGACGTTTCTTTCTCGATTTTGAAAGTAATGTCACTCCGAAGTCAGCAGTTTTCTAACGGCGTAATTTTACGATATTGATCGAGAAAGAAAAGTTATTTCGTAGAAACATTTTACGACGGAAACATTCAGTAATAGGACTTTGGTAATATCGAGTTCGTATTCGATCAAAGAAATCAAATCGAGAGAAAGATAGAAAATGAAAACGAGAAGGCGAGAGGATTGTTAAAGGGAGATAGCGAAAGACAGACAAAGAGAAAGAGAGAGAGAGAGAGAGAGAGAGAGGGAGGAAAGGGATATAGGACTTTGATAATTAGTCCGACGTTCGTGCTTGAAAGAGAATTCAGGTAGGTTAAGCTATACGTTTTCTACCATCGTCAATAACCATCGAAGTTGCGAAACAGCCGTAACAAAAGGTGGAATTAATTAGGATGGGACGATCACCGGTTTGGTGAAATCCCGCTGGCAACGGTCCAGTAAACAAGTAGGTATTGATTCAGATGGCAAAGGTAACGTGGCCGGGGTGAGAGCGAGGTGGGGTAAAGAGGAGGAGCAGGAGCAGGAGGATGAGGATGAGGATGAGGAGGAGGAGGAGGAGGAGGAGGAGGAGGTAGAGATGATGGTGGTGGGATGGAGGAGGGTGGATTAGGGTGAGGGCCTCGACTCGCATTAACCGCCTGTCGTACGTATTTATCCCGAAATTTATATCCTTGTACATATGTGTCGGCATTTAAACACAGTGGCCGCGCGATGAAAGTTAAACGCGCGAAATACAACGGCGAAACGCTCGCGCGTGTCAATTAGTATTCAATTTATGGGCAGCTCCGAAAAGCATTGGGGCGTAGCTGGTCGTTGCCGGCGTTGGACATGCCGTTCTCGTTCCGTCCGGCTATCCTCTTCCGAAATAACGCCAGGGTTGGATCGGTATCGGTACCGAATGAATGAATGTAGGCGAACATACACGATGAAAAGTAAATAACGCAAATCGCGAGCGCCATCGGCGCCTGTTTCTCTCTTTCTCTCGTTCGCTTTTTTATTCTCCTCTCTGTCTACCCTTCTCTATCTATGCACGATGGAAATTTTCAATAAAAATACTTTACTTCTTTTTTTTTGTTCTTTTTTTTTACTTCCATCAACTAACTCACTCACTCACTCACTCACTCACTCACTCGCTCACTCACTTGTTCGCTCGCAAATTAATTTTCTTTTTCCACGTTACTATGGCCATTCATCGAATTAATTACGAAATACCTATTGCAACCGCTGTAACAAATAATAAAGACAAAGTTTTTCTTCCTAAAAGTTATTTCTTTTTGTACAACCGTAACCGTACGAAAGAAAGCGTTTTAAGAACGTCGTTCCTATCCCCTATAAGTCTTCCACCTCTTTCCTCCGTTACTCTCTTTCTTCCTGGACATTTTCAAGAGGATCCGGACCGCTAGTTCGTTTAAAAGAGCTCCGGCTACGTAGACGAGTCAAGCTATACCGACGCGCGCTAAATTTCTTGAATGGCTCGCGCGCGCCGACTCCTCCTTATTTTCCGAAATTTTCTTCCTTTTAGCGAGTTGGACTCTGCCCAAACTTCGTCCTCGAGTCGTAGTAGTCCCGGCCTAACTTCCGTCTCGCGGAGAGACGAACGATCTTTTCCCCTCGACGGATCATTCCTTCTCTTTCTACTTTGTCGCCGGACCGCGTCGCGTCGTGTCCTTCCATTTCCGCCCTTCTACTTTTTCACCCCCCAAGTCCGATGACCTAGCCCTGTTCTCGTTTCTCTCTCCCTCTCTATCCCTCTCTCCTTCTATCTTTCTTTCCCTTTCTTTTTCTTTTGCTTTACCAACAAACCTTCCAGCAGTGGCAGTAGCAAAGACACCGCCAGCCATCCGGCCGAGCTAGCTGCGCCCAAGCCAGCCGAACTTACTTATAACTTATGTTTTCGAGTGAACTTTGCTGGCACTGCGGAATTTTGAAACTTTGATATTCAATAACTCCACCTCCTGCCCAAGGATTCCTCATTTTTCGCTCTTTCAACGGAGAAAGCCCACGTCTTTTTCGTACTATTTTCGTTCGGTTACAACCTACTACTACTCCATGGGTTTCTTCACCCATCCACACGATCCTATCTCACGTTGCTTCATCGATTCCTTTTTCGATCTAAGTCTTATCGGTCATCGATACTCGAGATCCTCGAAGGGACCATCGGCTATTGGTCGTAATTCTTTGAGCTTGGGTGCGAAGAAGAAATTAAATTTCAAATAAAATTTCATCTTCGAACATCGACCATCCTATTGTTATCTCTCTCTCTCTCTCTCTTTTCTTCTCTCCCTTCCCCCGTCTCTCTCTCTCTCTCTCTCTCTCTCTCTCTCTCTCTCTCTCTCTCTCTCTCTCTATTCCCAAACTCTTCGATGAAGGAAAAGAAGAGTCACAATAGTTCGTCAGAACTTGCACGCAACCCAGAGAGACGTTTCTCCCATTGGTCCGGATAAAAAAGTCGCACAATCGACCGATATTAGCAACGTAAAGACCCTTTGCACTATCTCACCCCTCTCCCTCTCTCTCTCTCTCTCTTCATCTCTCTCTTTTTCTTTTATCGAACCAACGAAGAATTTTTCCGAGCAAAGTTCGTCGACAAGTTCGACTTTACTTTTCCCAGTCGTATTTACGAGTAGTCGTAAAGGCGAACGGTTATATGGCTACCGGTAGGTAATACTCTCATACACTAATACTATCGATTGAACATATACTTCGTTACGTTACAAGAAGCGTTTCTAAACATCGACTACGACGCTCTCTATCTATTGAATCATTTTCGATGAAGCTAATCCGAGATTGACGAACAGAAGCTTAGAATTCTCCTGTTATTTTCAAGACTTTTACTTGGTACAGGAGAAATTTCAAACTGGTATTGGACCGACCTTCTTTACTTTGCCCCATCAACTTTCATAATCCTTGATGAATCATGGTCGAAGGGAGTTCTCACGGTAGGAATAAGTCTTTGATATCTCCGATGAATCCAACCCTTATCTTACTCGCGAAGCACATTCTATTGATGTTGAAACTGTCAGAAAGCAGTAAAGTTTACTAAACGAGCCCTTCTCTGAATAGAAGGGGAAGACCTTTAGACAAAGATAAGTATATAGGTATATATCCTCGAAAGATCGAGAATAGATATCCCTTTTCTCCTCTCCTATTTCTTATTATTCGTTTTGATTTTAATACTAAAATTTCTTAATTTTAAATTCTATTGGGAAATATATAAAGTAAATCACTAAAGTTATAACAGAGTAAACCAACTGATTATATGAGACACGTTTAGATTTCAATATGAAACGTATACATTTAAAAGAAATTGTCAAGGCATATCTGAAGTGATCTTGAAGATAATCTTTATTTATACTTTTTTCTATGTCAAAAATGCATTAGAAAGTTCCTGCGATCGTGCTTAAGAAATCATAGATCGCAACGCGGCAATTATGTTTCTATTTTCTCTATGTTCTGTTCTTTTCGGTTTTATTTAGCACGACAGTCGCGTTCAGGTCGTAGCAGAGTAAACGTCGCGTGAGATCAATGCTAACGATAACTCTTTATATTGTAGTATTGTTTTTTTATATCAAGCAACATATAATTATATATATATATATATATATATATATATATATACATATATATATATTATAACATATATATTATATTTTGTTTTATCATGTTAATTCTTTATATAACATTATGGCAGAGCGTTAACATAAATTGGGTCATATAGAATTAACCAAACGATTGATATTAACCTGGTAAAAATTTAATAGATTAAAAATGAATTTCTGTTATTCTCCCATGTATGATACACAGAGCAAGCGTTACAATATATAACGATCTTGAAAAAAAGGGAAAAGAAAATATATAAAATAAAAGATGATTCGCCGTTGATTGCTCAGATCCTACCTAAGCTTTTAAAATAAAGTCCATTTTACAGTTGTCGTGTTAATTCGTAATACGAGTTAAAGGGAGAGAAAAGGAAACTCTCTCGATGCTTATCTACTAGCTAAAGTTTTGTTAGAACGATATCCTTCGCCACTACCGAGCGTACTACTCACGGAGCACTTCCATTTTCCGTCTCCGGTAGTACGACGCTACACATGCGAATTAGCTCCCAGACTTTCTCAGAGTGAAAACTCGCCGGTACTCGAGTTCACGTACCTATCTACGTAGAACTCCGTAGTTAGCACCGCTAAGAGAGAGAGAGAGAGAGAGAGAGGGAGAGAGAGAGAGAGAGGAAGGATTTTGGAAGGAAGAGAGGTGCCGGACGACGGGTTTCCGAGAAAAGAATGGCTTGATGGAGACCCCAATTATCCGTGTAATCTCGGTCGACGAGACGGTAGATACCTCGATGGTGCGGTCGCTTTCCTTTTACTTATTCGGGGAGGGCGAGGTTAAGTATAACAAGAGACCGTACCGCTATCCTTCAGCTCGTCTCACGGGACGTACCGAAAGAGAGCCGTATTAACGTAAAGTCTTATCGATTCTTTCCTCCCTTTCGTTCATTTCCAACGGGAAGAAACCGCGAGACTCTCGTTTAAACCGTGATAGTAAAATTTTCAACGTCAACGTTATACCCAACGTAGTAAGTTCGCGAATAATCCTCAGACATTATTGTTAATTGATCTTTGCTTATTTCAAATACGATCCGGCAAATTGATAAATGAAAAATAAGAGGATTGTGGTGAAATGAAAAAAAAAAGTTTACCGATTAATACTATTCGTATATTTCCTAATGCGATCGGATAAAATTAAAAAAAAAAAATTAAAATTAGAAAAAAAGAAATAAAAAAAAAATTAATTAAATTAAATAAAAAAATTATTCCACATTACTTCTATCAGTTATCTAATAGTTCGCATTGTCGTTGGGAGTTGTTGTAATATACGATTTTCTACTTAAAATCGATAGAAATATTTGTACTATACGTCATAGAGTTATTTCGGCCAAGATAAGTTAAAGTATCTTAAATCGTACGATATAAGAAAATGATGACTGGTTATCAAAGGAACAGTTTGGAATAATGCATCTCGCAGGGTTGTTTTCGAAGTCTCGTTACGACCGAGGACATAAACGTTAACTTCGATAAATTGGATTTACCCGAGATCGTTGTTGGATATTTCCTGAAGTTTAACGAAAAATCTGACGAAAAAACGAGAAATGATGTAACAATGAAAATCACGTTATACGAAGAAAAAAAAATGATACACGAGGAAACACATTGTAACTAAAGTTATGAAATTATCATATTATGATTCGTCGTGATCAGGAACGTTAAAAATGAAAATTAGAGACATTTCGTGGATTAATAAAGATATCCTGGGAATAAAAAGGACTGACGAAATGAAATCGTTTGCCTGTCGGCGTGACAGATGAGTTTCCTTTGATCAAGGAAATTCCACGTTTTAATTGTTCGCAGAAATACAAGGCGAATGTCCAAATGAATGAAACTCAATTTACACGGATGATGAAGGCTACAGGAAATAGGTTTCATTCTACTTCGTCGGCAAAACGTAACTGAACGTTCTCGGTATCTAGTAGAGTACTCGATATTAACATCGAAAATTTCGAAAAGAAAAATATTTCAAACGTTTGTTTGAAACTGGAGTAAAAGCTCATTCGCATAAAATTTGTCTAACTACCAAAACTACGTTTGCGAAAATTCAACGCGAAATGAAATTATACCGTATTACCGTAGGTACATGTGTTAAACGTAAAGAAAATAAAGAGATAGATAGATAGATGAAGAGAGAGAGAGAGAGAGAGAGAGAGACAGACAGAAGGGGAGAGGAATCTACAAGAAAAGAAACATAAAGAAAAAGACACGTACGAAGCTACCTAACGTTCGAGTGGATCAACTTTGAAACATCGACGTGCAGGATGTCGTTCCCGTCATCTCGGTAAACCACAGTACGATGTCGAATAAAAAGAGATGGAGAAAGACGAATAGACATAGGAAGCGACGAGGTTAGCTACTGAAAAGAGACCTGGAGATGGAATAGTAGGAGGGGAAGGAGGATAGGGTAACCGGCGAACGTGCCGTCCGCTTCTACAATTCGAAATTAGTTCCCCGGAGGTTGGAGCGCGGTGGTCCGGTCCTCGGTCACGACAGGAGTAGGTTTTCCCTTGTCCGTCTGGCAAAAGGATCGCAATTAGTCCGTCGACTAGCGAAGCGAGTACGAGCGAGTACGAGCGAGCGAGTAAACGCGCGTTCGCGTGGTAAACCGGGTCGTTTCGAGGGCAGAGTGTCTGTTAGAGTGCCGCCGTTTTCGGTTCTGGCAGATAGAGAGTAAGAGAGAGAGAGAGAGAGAGAGAGAGAGAGAGAGAGAGGGAGAGAGGGAGAGAGGGAGAGGGAATGAGGACTGCGGAGAAGCGATAAAAGAAGAGACGGCCTCGAGTCGCGGACAATGCAATGCGATTTCGATCCTCTCGCTGGCGTTGCCGATGCAACCTCTACGAGCTAGACACAGAGAGAGCAGAGCCTTTCCCGTAGCTTCAGGAATTTCCTCGTTTTCAATGCACTCACCGTGAGAGAGAGGGTAGAGGAGAAAGGGAATGTAGACAAACTCGAATGTGGGTATATATCCATCGAGAAAGGACAGATACTACTAGAAGAGAACCGAGTAGAAACTGTGTTCGCTCGATGAGAACTCGTCAAAGTGCCAAATCCTCGCGGCTAAAGGCAACACAGACCGAATATGGCACTAACATCAGATACCCATTCTCGTGTCCGCCTTACGCTTCCATGGATGATATCGATGAGAACTACTGAGTCAACGTCATCATCGTAGTTTCTTTCCCAATTGGTCTTTCGTGGTATTTTATACATTTATATCGTAGGAATTGAAAGGAATAAAAAAGGAGAAAAAAGTATATTAGTAGGTTTTTTTCGTAAAGTTCTATGTAGACTCAACGAGAGCTTCTACATTTCCAAAATGAGAGTTATTCTATCGTAAAGGAATTCAACAGTTTCTCGTCAAAACGAACACTAAATATTTGTTAAGGCATGCTCATAGTCCCGGGTTTTATAATGATTTATACCAGCAATAAATTCTAACGTAATTCTTGAAAGATATTTATTAACAGTCTCATTTTAAAGACAAAGATTTAAACTAGGAAATGGTTTCTTGAATTTTCGAGGAAGTGGTTTTTGTTTTATTTTGTTGTCGTTGTTATTGTTGATTAAAGTTTAATTCTCTTTTTATTCGAGAATAATTTATGATTAAAAATGATAATTGTCCAAAAATTCGGAAAGAAACCATTTCGCCGTACCAAACTTTATCGTTAAAAAGTAACCTTGATTAGAAAAAACGATCAAGAATTATGTCTAGATTCATTCTTAGCAATAAACAATTGCATCACTGTTACTCTTACTATGATAATAATAATAATAATAATAATAATAATAATAATAATAATAGTAATATAATATAATAATTGATAAAAATAAAAAGTAGAAGCGGAAAAAATATATATATGTACTCAAATACATATATTTTTTACATCATAAACTTATCGATAAAATTTTATTACAAAATTGATATGAAGAAAAAATAAAAATTCATTAAATAGTTCATCACGCAAGTGTCTTGATATAACATTTTTAATTATTTAATATAAAAATATACATTTTAACACATTGAAAAATATAAATATAAAAATTGTAATATATTTAAATCTCGAGCTCTTTTACATACATAGAATCTCATACATAACATAGAAATTTTCACTTTTCATACGGTTACGCTTGAATAATTCATACTTTCGAAAATTTTACGATTATTTCAAAAAATTTATAAAGCACGCAGTATATAAGAAATTAATTTTAATATAATAGCACACACTCAATCGTAAAGTAGAATCGATGTCGAATTCGACAATAAACTTATCGATAGTTTCTTACATTCAAATTCTTCGTTATTTTGAATAATCGTGCAATCGTCAACGAAAATTTACAGTAAGTAAAGTTTTGTATTCAACATTTTCACAATAATTACAAAAAGTTTTTATTGCAGCAATAGAACTAACAATTCGATCATTATTTTTCTGTCTCAAAAAGTCATAAAATACAAATCAAGAGATCACGAATTAGAAACAGTGTTTGTTCTCCCGGTTTTTTGCGATTTAAAAAATAGATGTACTTTAATCAACTGCGTGCAATGCAGTTAGTTAAAGTCGGTATAAATTCGAAAAAAATTATTTTTAACAATCACACAAAATGTACTCACATTGAAACAATAGTAATCCGCGTATTAACTTTGGTAACCGTCTCGTTGTTATTAAATAATTATAGTGTATTAGAATCAGTAAATCATTGAATATAGTCTCAACCTACAGCGATTTGACCTTTGATGTCTACTTAACTCATTTTCAACCAAGTATGGATCAAACTGCATTAATTTCGACCTGTACATCAAGGACCGAGTCTCGATTTAGAACTATCAAAGAGAAATTCTTAAGTAGAGTGAGCAAAATAATTTTTAATTTAATATTTGGAAAAACGTATATCTCGAACTCTTTTTTAAATAAATGATATTATCAATAATTAATATTCTTTAAACAATATATGAAGTAGATGAAATATAATTAACTAATATTTAAACGATAGCACATATTTGTAAATATTCCAAAGTTTGGAAAAGCATGTCAAATAAAAAATACTTCGATGTAATATTTCAATACTCCTAAATTCCGAATATCTATTTGAAAAAATTTATGATTTTGATTATTTGATATTTATTTAAACTAATTACCATTCAAATTGAATATAACTTGCTAACATTTATATGTATATTCCGAAGAACGACAAACACGTTAGATATAAAATAACTTTAAGTGAATATTTCAATACGCGTAATATTCTAATTCTACTTGAATAATTTACGATTTCGACTGTTTTCCATTTATTTAAACAAAGTAATTAAACAATAGGACATATTTATAAATATTCCAAAACTCGAAAACATGTTAGATATGATATGATGACATGTTAGATATGATAATTTAATATATCTTCGATAACTCTATAATTATTTAAACAGTGCAAAATCTATAAGGAGTACAATAAAATAATATTTAAACAATAATTTATTCGTTATAAACATTCTATAGCTTATATCACGCATTTAAAAAGAAAATAATTTGCACTTATTTTACTATTTTAATAGAATTAAAATCTCCAACTCGAGTTTCGTTGCCTTCCTGCAATGTCAACAAAAACAAACTTTTAACTGACTTTGCAGATTCTCTCTCTTTCTACACTGTTAAACTTAAATAACTTATACTCTTCCTATTTTTAGAATTATTTAAACAATGACACGGAGTACAATAAATTGTAATTTAAACAACAGTACACTCGATTAAACACTACATAACACCGGACAGACGTTAAACATAAAATTATTTTTAATTTAATATTTATATACAAGTAATTTTTGAACTTAAGAGTCGTTGACTGCCTATATTATCAACAAAAACGAACTTTTGATTTACTTTGAAGAGTTATCGCGTTAGTCTTCCTTTGCATTCCGGCGAGTGAACATTGAAATTCTGTCTGTCTATGCACCTAAACTTAAATAACTTACACTCTCGATAATTTTAGAATTATTTTATTAATGTATAATAATGTACACGAAGTACAATAAACTGGTTCTTCTATCACGATACCCACGCGTGCAAGCAATCACCGAGGATTGAAATTAAGTAACGTTTTGTATTAAATATTTCCTTAATAATTTCAACGATTTTTTATTATAATAACGATACTAATATTTTTTATTATTCTGGCTTTATCTATTATTATTATTGTTATTATCTTTCTTTTTCAGAAATTCATTACAATCGTACGCGAAACTATGGAGGAATCGAGTGGTTGTATCGCTCGAATTAAAAACCCAAAAATAGTAGAAGCGTTTGTTAGTCCGCATTTCGCCGATTTAAAATAACAAGTGTACTCGTACTTTCATTGAATGCGTGCAATGCAATCGTTAGAGTAAGTGTTCGTTTGAAAAAAAAAAAGTATTTTTAACGATCGAACAAATTGTATTTACACGTGGCAATAGATTGTTTACGAATTACATTCATTGACTATAAATTAAACTAAATAATTATCGCGTATTACAATCGGTACATCACCGAAGAGAATCCCAACGAACTTTGATATCGATTTACGTCATTTTCAACCACTTATGTATCAACCACCCTCAATTTCAACCTAAATCGCGAACGAGCGTTTTGGTACCACCGTAGAACTTCTTAAGTAGTGAGTGAATTTTTAAATCCCTCCTTAAATCGATCGATCATGTCGAGGACAAAAAGTCCAAATCGATAGGGTTCATTGATTGCAATTAATTAGAGAATTATAAGAGCATCGAGTGACCACAAGTTACTTTTCTTCGGAGACTTACTTTGTGAATGGTTTATCATATCTTGATTTACTTATTAAATCAAAATAGGATCTTCTTGTTTTATACAAGTTTATAATTATTTGCGATTTGACATCGGTTATTTATGGATAATATTCACGGACATTTTAATATAGAATAATCAAGAATATATTCGCGTTGGATAATCTTTAGATTACGAGATAGCGAGATTATATGATATGATGATTCTTATTTAATACTTAACTTAATTTATTACTTTATATAGGATATATAAATAATTAAAGAAATAAATAATTAATAGAATATATTAATAATTAAAGAGCTCTTCGGTGAGTTGCATTGCGGTTGACGGTTTTTTTTTCTATTTTTTAATAATACACTCACCTAAATCATATTTCTTTAGTTTTTCTTTTATTAATCCGTATAAATGATAAACATGTAGAAATGAAACGTATAGAATTACATCATCGTTTTATGTACAGGACTAATAGCCAATTAACTCTTCTCAACTTCTTAATGAGAGTTCAAAAGCGTTTGGAATCAAAGCATTAATGCTTGTCAAATGGTCGTACGTGGAAATGGAACATTAAAGATGATTTACTTCTCATTAACTAGTTTATTATACGAATGGTACTGCCAAAATAAATCTCGGAGCAACTAGGAAATAATATTTTCCTTTCTCTATCCTCTTCCACGTTATTATGTACTTTATTCTTTAACGTTTATCTAGGTCTTAATACAAGGAGCGTCGAGTCAATGAACACTTCGCAACTTCTTCACAGGGGATTAAAAACGTTTAAAATCAAAGCATTAATACTTGTCAAATGATAGCACATAGAAATGAAACATTAAAGATGATTTACTTCTGATTAAATAGTTTATTATACGAATGGTACTGCCAAAATAAATCTCGGAACAACTAGGAAATAATATTTTCCTTTCTCTATCCTCTTCCACGTTATTATGTATTTTATTCTTTAATGTTTATCTAGTTCTTAATTCGAGGAGCATCAGGGGCGAAAATTCAAGACTCTGCTTTCATCATCGAGCTATACTTACAACTTGAAAGTCTAAAAAGTAACCGCAAGACACGAAGGTTTCTACCCTTGGAGTTTCTCCAGTTGAAAGTTATGGAAATGTCAACGACGATCTCTAGGACGATCTCGTCCGTACGCTTTTCTTTGCGCTTCTCTTCGCGATTCTCCTTGAGTCGTGTTCGACGTCGACTTCCTTTCCGTTTGGCAGCAATGTATGTGCGTTTACCCTTTCGTGGAAGAGAGTACTTCCGAGTCTTACGTTAGAAAGTGACTTCGTTATACCTACCTCTACTCTACCGAGCGCATTGCACTCTACGTGCGAAATGTAATTTTACGAAGAAATTCCAACGATAGAGAGAGAGAAAGAGAAAGAGAGAGAGAGAGAGAGAAAACGTGACCCGTTAGAAGGTTTCTAAATCTAAAGAAAGATCTACGGTCCGCCGTTTACCTTCCTAGCTTATATATCCCTTCAGTATTTCGTTTCCTTCCAAGGCACACTGATCTCGATTTTCGTGTCGGCTAGTTAAGAAAAGTCTGCTTTCGAAACGTGGTCGAAATATGGTCTTGCTCACGATCAGAGAAAAACGTGAACTTTTTAAGATACAAGTTCAAAGGGTACGAAGAACTGGTAAGGTTCACTAAGTTATCAGAAAAACAACGAACTGAACAACGAAAATCGACTATAGTGTAAGTAATAAAAACTATACTCACCGATACGATACAAACGATTGTTGATACGTTAGAGTGTTTCACGTTCGCAACAAAGAGAGAGAGAGAGAGAGAGAGAAAGGAGACAGTGGTTCTCCGCCATATCCGCATGACCAATTTAATTCAGCCGTAGGCAAGTAGAGTGATATTATTATTTCGGGGTCGTCGGTGGAACATCGGCTCGACGCTTCAGGGAATGTAATCATGGGGTTGGCTACCTTCTCGTACTAGTCTCGCATACCGTAACATCCAGCAGAAACAAGCGGGAAATTTCAACGCTCCGAGTTGCGGTTTCGTTCGTGCCCCGGCTCTTTTGTTTGCACGACCGCTATCTCTGAACCGGTTTGCATAACGTCACTCCATCGTGTCTTGTATGACGACGGATTCGACTCACTCAGCTCGTCTCGTTCGCTCGTGCCACTGAAACTTTACAACCTGCAAAGATATACATTACAGGAATCGTATCATTCTTTCTTTACCCGTGCAGAAGATAAAACGATTACTTGATCGATCGTTTACATATTTGTTAATACTATATAGTTTCTTTTTTCATTTTTCTAAGGAAATTTTTTTTGAGACTGTATGAAATATATATATATATATATATATATATATATATATATATAAATATTTTTAATAATATGTAAAAACGTTTAATCATTCGATAAAGTTTTCAGTTCTTAATGAAATTCCTAAATCTTTTCAATTGCGATCGATATTTTGATCAGAAGTTTCAACTCTTGCTTTACATTAAATCTATTTCGATGGTACATGCATAGAAATAATTATACTAGTTATTAAACTCTAGTCGAGATAATGGAAATGAAACAAGTACGAAGCAGCTTTATGAAGTTATATGGTCAGTAACCGCTATTAGTCAAGAACATGTGTATGTATGTACTATACAATGAATATCAAACCTAAAATAGGCCATCTAATTATCTTTTCACTTGCAACGATACGAACAATATTTCCATGCGTAATTCGAATAATTTCAAAAAGGGAGAACATAATACAAAAGAAATTATCTTTTTTAACCAAATTTCCTGAATCACCCAATTTTTCGTAACGTTAATAACCACAAAAGATAATTAGCTCAGTTCGAAAACTATGTATAATACAATACGATGGAAATAAATTAAAGCTTTCAATTCTCCCAATTAATTGTCTCTTTATAATGTGAAGCATCCACGTACTTGATAAATACTGTTATTTTTTCACTTACGCCATCTTCATGTTCTCTGATACGAATTTCATTTGATTCGTTCACGTTTCACCAAATAAATAAAACGAGAATCTCACGATATTCGCAAAATAAAAAATCTATTCAAAAATAATGTATAATAATAATCTTATAATTATATTACTTTTATATATATATATATATATATATATATATATATATATATATATATATATATATATATATATATATATATATAAATTATCCATTATTATTATATTATATATTTAATTATATTGACATAATATAGTTACGTTTAAACGTAATTACATTCCAATAACCTTTATTTATTATAAATTATAGTCATGAAATTAATTACATATATAATTAATAATAATTATCAACGAAATTAATAGATACCATCGTACATCTACAAGATATTCATCTATATTCGAGATAAGCAATGTCTTCATCCGAATATCGCACCGATATAATGAAACGATAATCGGTCGGACTCGAACCAAAGTGGTAAAGCGACTCCCTAGTCAGACTCGAACGATAACTCCTGCGATAACTCGAACGATGTTTCTCTCTCCCTCCCCCCTCCTCTCTCTCTCTCTCTCTCTCTCTCTCTCTCTCTCTCTCTTGCTTTTCTCTTTTACGTTTCATTTTATAAACGATTCTACCTGAACGAAGAGTCGGAGTATAGAGTGGAAGTTCGTTAACGACTCCCGCGAATTCCACAACCGTTCAGTGTAATGACAGAAATATCACATAGATACGCTCTTTCCTCTTACGTATATCTGAACAATTTTACTTTTCCACAATAGCAATGGAAAAAGAAAGTGAGAGACAATGACAAACGAGACAAGATGATAGATTACGATCTCTTACCTTATATTAATGGATAATTCTCTGGCGATTCGTTTCGTGAAAAAAAAAAAAAATAAAAATGAAAAATAGAAGGAAAAAAAAAGTTAAAGAAAAAAATAACAAGATACGCCAGATACAAACGTAAAATTTATACGTTTTTAAGTTGAAAAAGAAGAGAAGAGAAAAAGAAGCGAAGGAAGAAGAATCGAAAAAAAAAGTGTAACGATTTCGCAGCAGACGTGAAAATAATCCGAACGTGATTTTTATTTCTTTTTATTAAAATTCGCTCACACATTTTCAGGACACATTGTATATTATATAGATACTATTCGGAGAGACTTTGAGCGAATGGACCAATTCGCCGAGTCGAGAATTAAGTCGACTTCATTCTCTGGACGATTCTCGTGGGAACTTTATTTTAATAATCGAACGAGAACTATCGCATTGGATCGATTGAAGTGAATCGAACGTTCTCCGAACGATCCAATGCTATTGGCTTTGGAAGTTCTTCGAATCACGAGTCTCAAGCAACGGCTTCATCGATCGCAACTCGAGTCGAATTCATTCGAGCAATCGAGAAGCCGACAAGGAATGTTGCCATGGGCTACGAACGAAGAGAGCTACTGCTACTACTATTCACTCGAACGTATATATATATTCTCTCTCTCTCTCTATCTCTCTATCTCTCTCTCTCTCTCTCTCTCTCTCTCTCTCTCTCTCTCTCTCTCCCCCCCTTATCTTATATGCATACACACTCGAAAATCTTCGAGTTCGACGATTGTCGCACTCGAAAGACCGATTCTCTTCATTACGGAAGTTCAAGCGAGGGAACTTGCGAAGAGCCGACCTTTCACGGTTTCGATTTCTCGAATTTACTTACTGCAAATCGAAAACTCGAGTCCAAGGACGGTAAGTTTGTAACACGAAGACAAAATGAAGCTGAGAGAAGGGAAATCATCGATCGAACGTGGACGCCGTTGAAAATTACGATAAAACTTGGACGGACCGTCGACTAGTCGACGCTATTTCGTCGTTTTCATTGTATCGCGCTCATTGCAATCGGACGATGGCTTTCGTGCGGCTCGCTTGTCCATGTATGTATACATTTATCGTCTATACCAACCACATACGTACGCGTTACGCAAACACGTTTATACATTAGGGGCACGCACGTACATACACTGACGCAGTACAAACAAACGCTTGCGTACGTTCGTGCACCAACATAAAGTCGACGTTATGCGCAAACTACGCGCGAATACCTACGTAAACATTCGTACTCGTGGACCTCTCTTCTATACGTGAAAATGCCAGTAAATACCGAGTTCCGAATCGACCCTTTCCGTTTTACCATCCCGTTCCTGCCATTTCCGGGCTACTTTTAAAACCCTTTCGGCGTAAACGGCTCGCCGCAGTGTTTACAAAAACGGTCCTATCCGCGTATAGGCCGAATAGGTCGTATTCGATGTAAGCGACGATATCGTGGCTTAAACGTGGAAAAAAGCAACCATTTTTTTTTTCTTTCTCTTTTTAATTTTTTTTTCTTTTTTTGTTTTTTTTTTTTTTTGTTTTTTACTCCCAATGTGACAACCATCCTTGAATTTAACACATTGCGTACGCTCATATGATGCATTAACCCGACATTTAGACTGTCTAACAACGGACGAACTTTTGTTCTTTTTTTTTCTCAAAAAATCAATATTTCATCCGTTTAACTGTTCATCTAAATCATCCCAACATACAAATAATGTAAGAAAATGTCTTGTTCGCAATGTGTTAACTGTTCTGTATGAAAGAAAATGGGCTCGTAAAAAACTTTTATTGCGTAGATTTAGACTTGGATAACTGAGTACATATCACTTCACCTTCGCCGCTTTTACTGTTTCAGTACACTTTCTGTAGAAAAGTACGAACGGGAAAGGAAAAGTTTTATGTAGAGCTAAAGACGACGAAGACATTCATTTGTTGTTTAAGGGAATATCTAAGTACGTTGGAAAAGACAAGGTAATAAAATTCAGGTTATTAGAGATAAATATCTCGAAATGGAATGTAAAATGCTAAAGAGGATTTTAAAATACGATATATAACAAACGAATAATAATAATAATATTTAAAGGGTTTTAATATTATATTTTATTTATCATCAAAATACACTTTACTTAAATCGGCGATTTGAAAAATAATCTAACGAGAAGCCTCTTCTTTTATTTTATTAATATATTTCCATATTATCCCTTCTGTAAATTATTACGATATTATTCAGTGATTTGTATCTATATAAATATTCTGAATAAAGTGAATCTTTTTGTACGTCAAAAGAACATCAAAAAACAAATTATATAGAAATATAATATGCAGATATATATTATATACAATATATATATATTTTTTTATATAAATAATATGTAAAATTTTATATAAATAGCATAGAATGTTTCTCCAATTCAAGAAAAGATTATTCGTTATATTATAATTAACATCGCAAAAATTATTGCTTTTATATAAAAATATATCATATAAATTCGTCATAGGATGTCGTCATACGATTTCATATCTATATAATCATACAATATATTATTTCGTAATTTGGTTTGTTTACAATAAAAGTTTTTCATTATATCACATGGTAAATAATTCTTTTAGAATCATGTTTAATTAATCAAAGAAACGGTGGAATGTCGCAGTGCATTTAGCAGACCTGCATAAGAAACTAACTTATTTACTCGTGAGATTGAAAAATTCCATTCATTAATGTGATACGCACGTACTTTACGTAGCATTCAGAGGATTACATTTGAAAAGAACTAACTAGAATTCTAGAGAAATACGTGATTCGAGTTAGCCAACGTTGCCAACCAATGGCTCGCTCGTTCTTGTGTTTTCAACGATGACCCCTGGAGGCGTAACAGCGATTCGCAAATAACGTATAATTAACATCCGGCCGCGTCGTTAAGCCCACCTGCTCGTGTTTTCGGCTGCTACGCGTTAATGCGGAACGACCGCTTAATGCCTCCGCGATACCAACTACCTGCGTGTACGTACCTGTTCGCGTAGACTCGGCCTTCGGTATTACACTTAATCAAACGAGTTTACATCCTCGTTTATGTAGCTTTACCTACTATAATAGTCGAAGAAAGAGATTGAAGTAGACAGAAAGAGAAAGAGAGAGAGAGAAAGAAATTTTTATTCGTTTTTTCTTTCATAACTTTGTTCAATCCTGTTAATATACAAACATGTTGAACAAAAAAAAAATATTCACGGATTCCTCTGGAACTTCGTCCTCTCGTTATAATGACGAATAAAACGCATTCGGTATATCCTCCTATCTCCTTTCTGATAAGGACACCCTAATTAGATTCGTAAAAGTTGAACGTTAAAACGCGTTATGATTCTCGAGGAGGTATTTGAAATGCGCGTGGGAAAAGCGTTTAAAGTGCCAGAGGTTAAATTGCTGTGATGTAGTTACGCACAAAGTTTGAAATTTTACGAAAAGAGAATACGTTACAAAGGTATACCGTAGAAAGAGTAAAAAGAAAGAGGGAGAATGGTATTTATTTTCAGGAACTATCTCCCATGGTAGTTAAAGGAAATAGCTCAAGTATTTAAGGAAAATAGTAATACTGTAAATAATGTAAATTAAAACTGAAACATAAACAATTCTGTTTCTGTTTTCAAATAGAGTCGTTTTAATCCTTTGTCGTGGTATTTCCGTTCTCAGTTACCATGTTTATAATTAATATATAACGAAGGTACAATTTTAAT
>OU426867.1:4542832-4607832 GCA_911387685.1 Dolichovespula media
ATGAAAGGAAAAAGGATGAAAAGAAACGAGAGACTGAGAGAGAGAGAGAGAGAGAGAGAGAGAGAAGGGGAAACGATTTTATAGCGGCAAAGTTGCCGAGCTTATTTTCAATTTGTCCGATGTGTAGAGAAACGTGAATGCGACAAGGACGAGAACCACAAATCCTGTCTAGGTCCATCGATCCAGAGGACTGTAGGTATCCGGACGGTCATTTGTGCTTCTGCAACGTTGGAACGTTGCTTTACACGACCCCTGGGAGCTTTTCGAAGTGGTACTACCCATTCGAACGAAGGCACAGCAGTAGCACCCCCGAGCTCTTTCACCATCGTATACACACCAAGGTCGTTCCTTTGCATGCGTCACAAGCATCGTACTACGTGATCGGCGTGATAGTACGTGGCGATCTTCTTTGAAATTGTCAACGAAACGAGAGAGAGAGAGAGAGAGAGAGGGCTACTATGGAATAATACGATTTACTTGAAAATTCAAAAGAATTCGCTACGGTGGATCGATCGATCGATCGATCGATCGATCGAAATTGAACGTATAAGTTTGATCGAAAAGGAAGTTTCAAGAATAATTAAGAAATGATATAATGCGAATAATGAAAGAGAGAGAGAGAGAGAGAGAGAGAACGCATGAACAACGAAAGATGAAATCGCATGCATCGGGCGTATAAACCTTGATAAATTTCCGCCTCGTCTATTTTCGTTTATTAGGGCCGTCTGAGCAACGGAAGCAGTCCAAAACACTTGGTCGAAGTAGTTGGCCCGATACCGTAGGTAATTTTATAATTTCTACTCTCCTCGGCGTGTGAGCTGGGCGCGTGTTCGTTCGTCGAAAATCATGGGAAACCACGAAGGATCGAGCGTGCGTCCTAGTTTCTATTCCCTTGGTCCGGTAAGCTCTCTACGGAGCTTCACCGCAGTGTTCTCTCCTGAAAGCGGAGACACCGCGAAGACTCGTTCTCCCTCTCTTCCCTCGCTTTCTCACTTGAACTCTCTCTCTCTCTCTCTCTCTCTCTCTCTCTGTCTCCATTCTCCGTTTCTCGCTTCTCCTCTTCCTACCAGGGATAAGTGGGTATTAGCAGGGTCGAGCGCTCTGAACAATAACGCGGATCGGTTAACTTAATAATGGACATTAGACGTTATACCAGCGAGTAAGGTAGAACGAAGACTCAAACTTGGCCTTCGCTGTGATGCCAGTGATTTGCTTCCAAGATTTTCCCAAAGTAGTGCGCCGAGTCAACTTCCTAGGCGACTTCGAATCACGTTATTCGACCTTTCCCCAAGAGCGTCTTCGAACGCGTTCGCGATTCTCTTGCCGGGAGCATAGTTAGTACGAACGAGAATATTATCGCAATTCAAGGCAAATTTCGAAAATTAGGATGCGATAACATCCGAAAGGGTTTGATCGTTAAAACGTAGGTAAGGAAGAGTAGCCAAATACGTACCGATAGTTTATGTCATATCTTATCCAATTTTTTCTTTCGTTTTCTTCTTTCTCTTCCGTCCTTTTCCTTTTTTCCTTTTTAATCGCCCTCCCTCCTACCCTCCCACCCCCTTTCATTGCCGCTAACGTCTAGAAATTAAATGATTTTCATTGCATTTTCTTTTCTATCTCCATTGTCATATAATATATTAATTAAATTAATTCCCTATAGAATCACAAATCTATGGAATATATAATATCACTTTAATGAAACAATTGTGATCGATGTAATTTTTGAAATGAATTTATGTAATTGATAATAATCGAACTATGCGGTATTTATCAAAGTAAATCTATTCAATTTTCTAGTGTAGAATTATTAAAATAATTAAATGAACGTTCGTATTATCTATGAATATTTAATAAATAAAACAATACTTCATAAAATCGTACAGAAACGATTTGATTCAAATAACGTCTACACATGTAATCTTATCGGTTAACATGTAAAAATAAAAAAAATTAATGAAATTGGTATAATGACACTTTGTTAGGGGTGAGAGGGGCGATTAATGAACGCGTCGAGGTGTAGATAAGAACTAATAACATCGTCGTGGGTGGATTCTTTCATGGCAATTTCACTATGTCTGACGAAAAAGACCGAATCGAATGAGCCCATCCTTGCGTGCAAAACTAAACGACGATTTCCAAATGGACAGTGTACTAATAAACCGACACATATACGCAGAAGAAACATAGGGAACGAAAGACGTGTAGGTGTAGAAGAGAAACAGAGAGAGATAGAGAGAAAGATAGATAGACAGATAGATAGATAGATAGAGAGAGAGAAATAGAAAGAGAGAGAGAGAGAGAGAGAGAGAGAGAGAGAGAAATGAAATAGAAGAAGGAGGAAGAAACGCAATCAGCCTAATTCAATTTTAATTAATATAATGCGTACGCCGTGACATCGGAACTCATAACGAGGTAAGTACATGTTAGTCACGCGACACGTGTCTCGCATCCACTGTACGTTTTGTCGCGTGACGGCTAGACAGCGACTGATAGAACGGAAGCTAAGTTTTAGACGGCGGACTTTCGGTGCTTTGCATGTCTCGTGATAAGGCTTTTTGTCCATTAACGTGATTAAACGTCGTGCAAGATTACCGCACATCCTTTTTCAAATATGTTCTCACCACCTCAACCTTCCTTCTTTCTTCCTATCTTTCTTTCTTTCTTTCTTTCTTTCTTTCTTTCTTTCTTTCTTTCTTTCTTTCTTTCATTCTCTATAACTCTCTCTTTCTCTCGTTCCATCTTTTTCCGTCCCTTACATGTTTGCTTAGTGAAAGGTGTACCACTAATGATAAAGAAACGAATACGTATCCTTTACCCTCCTATATAAAGCAAGAGTCGTTTTAATTACAAGAACGAACACACACACACAAACATATGTACTTACGTACATAGAAGAAATGCTTTCTACCAGTGATCTTTATTAGACGTACCGTTATTCTCACAAGAGCTTCTGGGGTATTCGAAACGATTCTATCGGCTTTAAAACGACTTCGGAGGACGTACGACGTCGTGCGAGCAACGCCGTTCCACGTCCTTATTCCGATCTAATGATTATTTGATGGCACGAGGCGTCGCTTAAAAATGGATTTGGAAATTTAATCTTCACCAAAGCGTATCATCGGGAGATGTTTTTCTTCTAAACCGAACTAGAGCAATTAACGTTTTGCAAAAAGATCACGGTCGATCGGTTTTCTATTAACTTGTAATAGAATAAAGAAGATAGAAAAAAAGGATTATACATATGTCTATGCGGATATTTATGTACGCATGCAGATATGTAAACAAATGTTTTAAACGACGTTATCTGAATTGGACTCTTCGAATAAGCTATAAAATATATTTGTACCGTTAATATCATAATCGGCAAAAAAAGGACATCGTGCATTTTACATTTCCGACAGATTGTCGATAATTAAAAGTGTGAGAGAGATAGGGATAAAGACAAATAGACATGAGATTGTTCAGGATCGTAGCCATTATCACGAACAACTTCGTCCTCCAATTCATAGATTTTATTCAACGATATCGCATGTTCCGAACCTCCGAAGAATAAAACTTCGAGAGTAAGTTTTACTTGATAATGTAACAGGACGTTGTTTTCTTTTTTTTTTCTTTTCCGCTTTAAATCGAAAGATATTTTATAGCTTTTTCACGAGCTCTTCTTCTTCTTCTTCTTCTTCTTCTTCTTCTTCTTCTTCTTCTTCTTCTTGCTATTTTATTTTTCTTCTTTTTCTTCTTCTTTATTTTTTTCATTTTTTTTCAGTTAAATACCATTCAAATATTCAGAGTATTATGCGATGACAGCGCTCGTCACCCTACTACTAATTATATACTGAAAATAATGCAAAAGCGATTTTTAAAGAAAGTTCTATTCATATCCAACGAACGCGCGTATCATATTTCTATATTTATTCGAGAAAATTCAAAACTAATTAAATTCAAAACCTTAGAAATTTCCACGAACATTCAACGACGAACGGTATATTGTATGGTTGAATCAATATAATTAATTATGAATTTCGTATTAGATACGATTTATTTATTCAAACGTAACATTTAATAATGATAATCGGTATTAAAGGACATTTAGACGATCTTTCTGTGTATACAATTTTTCATACAAAAAAAAAAAAGAAAAAAGGAAAAGAAAACATTTCTCTTCTGAGACGATTAGAACACGACAAAACACCTGGACATTCGGAAGATTCGTGAGTTTCTAAGTTCGTAGAAAGTGCCAGGGAAAAAATTTCATTTCCCTTGTAACTCCGGACATCCTATATACCTTTAAGAGACAAATCGATCCTTCCGGAATCCTTGGTACAAGCTGCGAGAACGGTCCTTTGACACGTCGAACAAGCTCCCTTTATATCCCTTTCCTTATCTCTTCTCGTCCTGAAAACTTGTTCGCTACGCGACAGAAGAAGTAACGCGAGGAAAGGGAGCGCCGTTTCGGTAGACACGCGCAATTTTATCGAAACGAAATTCTCACGATTCGTTGAATAGTTCCAAGTGCTTTCATCTCGGTCTCTCTCTCTCTCTCTCTCTTTCTCTTTCTCTTTCTCTTTCTCTTTCTCTATCTATCTATCTCTATCTATCTGTCTGTCTGTTTCCTTCCCTTTCTCTCTCTCTCTCTCTCTCTCTCTCTTTTTCTTTTACTAAGACTTCTTCCTTTCTCTACGAAGACCACCGAGAAGGTTCCCAGGAGTATCCTTAGCAACCTTCAGCCCTTTTAAAAAGGGTCGCGTGGTTTGTTAGAAAGACATAACAAATAAGGTAATCTTCCACACATATGGTAGGATTGTTCAGGTTGGATGCCGCGTTGACTGTAAAACAGGCGGCACTCTTTCGTTGCGATACTGCGGGGAATATAGAAAGAGAAGGAAAGATAGTTTCTAACCACGATGTGTTTGAGAAAGAAAGAGTTAGTATATTTTTTATAAGTGTAAAGCGTTACACGTGACGTACGAGCTTTTGTTTACTTTATCCGTTTTTCTTGTTTTTTTTTTTTCTCTTGTATAGTGTTTCATATTGGAGGAATGTAAGAGAAGGATGGTAAAGCTTTAAGGGAGGAAAAAAAAAGGAAGATGTATAAAATAAGAAAATGTTGCTGCAATGAGGAAGACGGAAAAAAGGACGACGATTTCGTAAATGGTAGAGAACCCGGCGGCGGCTTTCCGTGGCTAGAAAAACTTAGAAATACCGGCTTTTCCTACCTTCTGAATTTCTTCATTACGGGGATCATAAAATGACACCTCCTACTCTCACGCTCCGTCTTTCTTCTTTTTCCAGGCGTTTATGTCCTCTCGTATGTCTCTACTCGTACATAAATACGCATACACACAAACACTTCTTAACGTAACTTTCTTCTTGCATATCACCGTATGTTCTAAGAAATCCAAGCTGCCGTGACGCCTGCGTTACGCTTGACCGGTTAAACTTCACTGACGTTTCCCTTTCTAACCTTACTTCTCGTTTGACCTATTTTCTTTGAAATTTATTTAACACGTAGAAAACAGTCCCGAGAGCTCTCGCACATAAAAATGTAAACGCCGTTTCATCCACATTAATACACACGAAACTAGGATAGCTCGGAGTTGTCTTTGAATAAAAGGGTGGGGGTGGGAGGAAAAAAAAAAAGAAAAAAGAGCCAAGAAAAGAAAGAAAAAATATAATTAAATCAACGATGCGAACAACCGAGGAAAAAAATATATACCGCAAAGAATAAATGACGTCGCCGATTATAATCCGTTCCATGTGATCTCCTACTCTTTGCGACGTTAAGTACTTTCCTTTTTATAAAGATCTAATAACAGCCATATCCCAACGCCATAATAGTACCAACGACCAAGTGGTCTTTATTAAATGGGCACGTGTAAACAGCTAACCGGCAAATCCTCACGCCGATCCTCGGGACGCGCCATCGAACTTCGGGATCGCCGAACGATGCCCGAGCAATGCGGATTAATACCTCATCGAAACGCATAATACCACGTGGAGAAGTAAATTCGCGACATCCCATGTACATTCGCATCGGTTTTGCGTTAGCGCGAGTATATACCGGGGAGTAGGATTATCGTAAAACGGATCGGCGAAAGGTAACCGCATAATCGCAGAAATCGAGCGAAACCCCGGAGTCGTGTACGTACACGCTTGTAACTCGATGTACACGCAGCCAGGAATTATTGTCGCTCGCGCAGGGTAACCACAGGTTCAGTGGTTCGAATACGTGCTACGTCGGTAACGACAATTATTGCGTTACGCTTCCACGCCCCGGAAAACGGTCGCGGCTCGTTAGAAATCCACAGGCAACCTCGCTACGCTCGATCTCTGTTTTCATTTCCCTTCTCTCTCTCTCTCTCTCTCACTCTCTCTTTCTCTCTCTCTCTCTCTCTCTCTCTCTCTCTCTCTCCCTCTCTCTACCTTTCTTCACTAAGTCCTTCTTTGTCTATACGTTAGATCCTATTAAAGAGCTGTTGTATATAAATCGAATATACCTTTACACATTTGATTGATTAAGACAAACACACACACTTTCTCTCTCTCTCTCTCTCTCTCTCTCTCTCTCTCTCTCTCTCTCTCTCTCTCTCATTCATTCTCTCTATTTTTGTTTCACTTAATAGTCCTTTTTTATCTATATATTAAATCCTATTAAAAGAGTTTCTTATACGAATATATTTTTATACGCGTAATTAATAAACACAACAATTTCTCTATCACTTCTCATTTAGTCCATCTTTTTCTATATATTAAATTCTATATATTAAAATTAATAAACACAACAATTTCTCTATCACTTCTCATCTAGTCCATCTTTTTTCTATATATTAAATTCTATCGAAAGATTTAATATACGAATATAATATATCATTATACATTTCATTGATGAACACAACGTAATCACTATTAATATTAAAAACGTAATCCTAACGTAACTATTCACTTAAATTATCGAATTTCTCTGTAATGAAATATAACGTGTTCTTGTTGAAAGATAAAAAACTCATCTCAAGGTAGGATGTACGGAACAAAATTTGTCAATTAATCTGATTTATCTCTTACGATTAACAAGCATCGTTCTCTTAGGATATGAATTAACGTATACGCCCCACGCTGAACTTTCCGTTCAAGCCATTTGGTATTATCATTGTAAAATGAAGAATTTTTTAAAAATTCATTATGGAGTCAATTATGGACATCTTAATACTATTGTTGATGCAATAGTATAATATATATACTATACAACCTTTCCTTGATAATTATAATTTTTGCACTATTTTAATTATTGTAAGGCATACGCCAGAAACAAAATAATACAAATGTAAAGCGTGGGCGCATACGCCCCACGCGGCTTAAACGGGAAGTCTTCAAAAAACGGTCTGGCAGGGAACGTGTTAACGATTAATTCGTATGACGGAAAAATGAAGTAAAACTTAGGTCAATATGTTACGGATAAGTATAAAATAATTCGTTCGGTAAAAAAGTTTAAGAAAAAAACATGTCCAAGGGGGGAAGAACTTTACGGTAGATCTATTATTATCTCTGACGAATTTATCCAATCCCTTCGTACCCTCGTCGTCTTTCTACGTGCGAATTTGCCCAATAATGTTAAGAAATAACAACGACGTGTCACCGACAGAATTCAAAGCTTTGAATTTCTCTCTCTCTCTCTCTCTCTCTCTCTCTATCTCTCTCTTCCTCTATTTCTCTTATCCTCACACGTATCTTCGTTCTTACTTAATCTACACGTCCGTACGTGAAAGGAAGGCTAGACGAGCCGCTTAGAAACGTTTAGCAAGATAAGGTTAAAAGGAAGCAATGCTGTAATATTAGAGATTTCGGAGGGCTTTCTGGTTTCCCAAAAGCATCTTCCGTCAAACATTGCATTCCTATGGGACGTGGTTAAGAAGGTAGAAGAGGGTAGATAACACCTCAGTGAGATTTGAAGAAAACACGCGAGGGAAGTAAAGAAAAAGTCGAAACCGTGGAACGAAGAAGAAGAAGAAGAAGAAAAAAGAAAAAAGAAAAGTAAGTAAAAAGAAAAGAGAAGCACAGCGCGTTAAAAGTTAAGAAAAGCTTCGTAAGTTTATGATCTCCCCGAGGGAAGAAAGCGACTGTCTCGATCGATTTTCCTACGAGTCACTTTACCGACGATCTCGGTTTAGCTCGAATTCGCTAAAACGCCGATCGAGATTCTTTCTTGTTTCAAAGGAAAAGAAAAAAAAATGAAAAAGTAAAAGATTCATACACAAACTTTTGGCGTTTTATTTTTCTTTTCTTTTATTTTTATTTCTTTTTTGTTTTTTTTTTTGTTTTTTTTTTTGTTTCTTTTTCTTTCCAAAGTGCTTTCGCTTTCTACTTTTTGCTTCTGTTCCCTTTCTTAAACATAATTTTACGATCCTAAAGGAAAAATATAAAAATTGGAATGTCTGATCTTATTCGTTACGGACCAGGATAAAAAAGAAACGATAGTAGTAAAGGGAGAAACTGGATATTGGAGAGAAGAGAGAACGTGAGAATGAGAGAAAGGGAATAGAAACAGAGTGAAAGAAGAGTTAAATTATATTCGAGAGGAGAGCTCGCACGTATTGCGAGTAAAAAACTCGGAAGAGAGAGGGTATAGGAGATAGGAAGCCACCGTTAAGGAATTTATTGAATTTCCATTCGATAATATTTATAT
Source organism: Dolichovespula media (assembly GCA_911387685.1). Lineage (NCBI taxonomy): Eukaryota > Metazoa > Arthropoda > Insecta > Hymenoptera > Vespidae > Dolichovespula > Dolichovespula media. The sequence goes on from OU426867.1 coordinate 4,551,513, forward strand.
AGCTTCGAGCAAATCAACCTATGGATTTATTGAAATTTTGTAAAGCGAGCCGGTGTCCGCTGCTTCGATCTATCGAATCGAATCAACGAGACTGAGGTCGTATCCCTTGATCCGTTTGACTCCTCCTGAATAATAATATTTTTATCCTCGAGGCAATGCCAAAGGTTCATCTTTAACAAATACACTCCCTCCAACTTCAAACAAATTTAAACGGGCAAACGTGACAATGAGTTATATCAATATCAATTGTTAATACGGATACGACAAAATGAAAAAAAAAATCCAAAAGAGAAAGAGAAAGAGAGAGATAATTTACCACCCGTTCATCTCAAACGATTCTCTCGATCTATCGATCGATCATTACATTAAACTAATGTAAAAATTAAAAAAAAAAAAAAAAAAAAAAAAAAACAAAAACCTATAACAAATACGAAAATTCTTTGAAAGTGCAAAATGCACTTCCAATGGCTTACATACTGGATAGAAATATAAAAGAAAAGGATAGAGATATAGTAAGAAAGGGTCGATGGAGTTCAAAGCTAGAGAGAAAGAAAGAGAAGGGGAAAGAGATTCGAAGCGAGAAAGGAGGACACATAATAGAAGAGGAAAGTGAGAGAACGAATAAGATATATATATATATATATATATATATATATAGAGAGAGAGAGAGAGAGAGAGAGAGAGAGAGAGAGAGAGAGCCCAGAAAGAGAAAGAGAGAAAGATGAAACGAGAAGGTAGAACGTAAGGACAAGAGCGTGCAAGGCAAGAGGCAGGGTCCGTTAATGAATTTCGAAACTGGAAGCTTTCCCTTCCCTAGATCCCTGAGACTCTCATTACGTGAGAAGCTTTAAGAATTTCTGGTGCTCGTAATTCACTACGATTCTACAGGGCCAGAAGGCAGCTTCAGACCGAAGGATACCCACGATACCATTAGAATGTTCATTCTCAAACGTAGGACGTCTTGCTTCGACACTACGTTAATCCTACATGATTATTCGAAAGCGGAACCATGTTTTCCAGGACTTTTCTTCGCTACGGAAGGACACACGCGAACACACACTCACACACACATACATATATATATATATATATATATATATATATATATATATATATATATATATATACACATACCTTTTACTCTCTATGGTCTATGCTTCTATTTTCAATCTTCTTTTTCTCCTGTTTTCTCTCTTAATCGCCAAGCTTAATCTTTTGAAATCCCGAGAAACGTGTTACGTGTTAACGGCATAAAGACGTGTACACATGTAATACGTATGTATGTATGTATGTATGTACATATGTATATATATATATATGTATGGATGCACGTATGTGTGTATGTATGTATCGATCCTAAGGAACTTTTCAAAAAGAAGATAACTCGATTATTATTTGAAATAATCTTAAAGCAGGTAATCGTATGTAATAAGTTTTCGAAAAGGTGTTTGAGTCGTTACGCAGGAAACTGAGATAACTACAAAATGTTAGTCCCGTTTCTTCGTGCGCACGTCCGCAGATATACACACACACACATACAAACACACATATCTAACAGTTGTCTCGTGCATCGTTCCATTGTCTGAACACACCATTGTTACCATTCTCGTATTTAACGAGATGTATTTTAGCTCTCGCCGAATACGTTCAGCAAGCTCGAAGACAAGAATTTCGAAAATTTCCGTACGGTTAAACGGATATGCTTTGATCCTACAAAATACTTTCTTAAGTATGATCCTACAAAATACTTTCTTAAGTATGGTTATTCGATGCGGATAATAGAGGTAAAGTGTATTAAAGTTTTATCGTCTCATTATAGAAAGGCTATCAAAGGGTTTATTTTCTTTTTCTTTTCTTTTTTTTTTACTTTTTCTCGTAAAATTCCGTAACTCCGCCAAACGAAAGCGAATAATTTCGAACGAAGGCTTTGATGGTAATAAAGTTTTCTAATTTAAGAAATTCTACAAACAATGAGATCTATTTTATTCGACTTTCTGAATTTTCTCTAAAACTGTCAGTTATAATATAACTTCGCATTGCTGATAAAGGATTTTTTATTTTCAATATAAAAATTCTTAATAAAATTATTTGCAACGTATTTTTTTATTCATAATAATATACTGTAACATTCTTCCTTTTTTTTTTAAATATTTGTCCTTTTAATGATCAAAGAAAAGAGAACAAATAGTACGAATCTTATTATCATTATCAAATTGAAACATACACAATTTGTTTAAACTTCGAATCTGAAGATTACAATGGTAAAAGTTATGATATTTTAAACCAAATAATTATATATATATATATATATATATATATATATATATATATATATTCCTAACGTAAATATTGTTTCATATTTTTTATCTGAAATTTGTTATTAAAAAAAACTTCTAAATGTCTATCGTTGATTATTATGTGGCAAGGTGACCGTCACGTTTACGTTTCTTCTGTACTTAATTCAATTTGTTTTGTTTAGAGAGTCAGTCGCCGGCAGGTCGTAGTAGAGTTAACGTCACGTGAGTCCAAAGCGTAAAGATAAGCTTTAGCTTTACATTACAGAGAGTTTTGCTTTTCGTTGTTAAAATATATTTAAATACATATTTTCTTTGTGTTATGCGACATGTATTTTTTTTTATCTATTTTATTTTCTTCTTTTTCTTTTTGTATTCATATCGAATAAAATTTGGACTGGTATTAATCAATTAAAAGCATATATAATCCTTTTTTCTCTCCGAACGGATATGATAAACGAATATAATTTTCAAATTGTATAAACGTATATGTATGGGAGTATAGACGCGATACTAAATTACTTCTATGCAATATCAGTTATTATTTCATTTCGTTAAATATTCTATAATAGGTATAGAGAATACGTTTATTCAATACATCGATGTATACTAATAATCCTTTATTTGTCAGCTTTCAACTGTCTCACGAATCTACAAAAAAGAAGAAAAGAAAGAAAAGAATAAAGAATAAATAAATAAAATGAAAACCCTGCAAGGGGGTTATCTGTAGTACGTGAAAAGTAAATCTCAACGAATTTTCTAAACTGACATAGATGGAAAGTTTGTATGGTATGTACATAGATACATACATACATACGTATATACATACGTGCATACATACACACATACGTACCTATCCCTACTATAGGTTTGTACGAAGAGAAAAGTATACAACAAAATTTCTCGTGCAATATCCAGGCTATAGACTGGCACAATTTCATTTATGTACTTCACATAGAACCAAAAGTAAATATCGTGGCATGAAGTACTTCGACAAACGCACGTGCTTTCTGAAAACGCACGTGCTTCGACGCTTCGTCGATTATAGTTAGCACACTGGAATATCAAGATCGTAGTATATACATATTTCGAACACTTAGCACTCACCAACGCAAAATTCCGTAATTGAGAATCGAACCGAAGGAAAAGTCTTTTGTTTTTCATCAAACAAATAAATATTGTAAACGATATATCTAATAGAGGGCGACTTAATGGCTGAGAGGAGAGGGGATAGAAGGAAGCGAATATTAAATTCGATTTATCGTTTATTATGTTTCACTTAAAAATATCAAATAATTTTTGTTGTCTATCGATGACAATATTACTCGAGTTAAACGTCTGAGCAATGCCCTTAGTAAACAAATCTTTATTTTCTTCGTGAACGTCGCACCGTTCGTACATACACCACGATCTTTATATTGCTCTCATAATTTTAGATTTTATCCTCAAAATGATTACGCTAAGTTATTCTCATGCGAGAAACATCTTGTCTCTCTCTCTCTCTCTCTCTCTCTCTCTCTCTCTTCCTCTTTCTCTATTTATCTATCTATCTCTCTTTGTCTTTCTCTCTCTTTCTGAAATGACAAACCCATAAGGAAAATGTTTTAGGCACAAGATAAGCGCATAACACACGACTAGAACGTATATATTTATATATATATATATATATATATGTATATGTATATAGATAATATGTACATATATACATACATACATTCATATATATATATATATATATTTTTCCCCTCATTCTTTTCCGTTCTTCTCGAGGCCGTAAGCCCTCTTTGTAAGTCTCGTAGTAAACGAGGTATTAACGTCGCACTTTTGCGAGCGCATAAAAGAGACGGGTATGTACATACATTGTATATACAATATAGGAGTATATATACTCGAATATCTCACAAAGAGACAAGCGTTTAAGATACGATCTCAAATAACTCAACAATTTTGTTTCTCCCAAAGGGAGGAAGGAGTATTAACGTATTTTCCAAACTTGTATTTTATTCTTAAACCATGTGTGATTTACGATTAAAAAATATTATCATCGTGGAATTAATTTTTGTTTTTCTTTTCTTTTTTCTTCTTTTCGTTTTTCTTTTTCTTTTGTTCGATAGAATAGTCGAGTTTTAAAAGAAAAGAATTTTGTATATTGTCCTTTCTAATTACATTATATCTTTCATAAAGAAAAAATAATATATATATGTACATATATATATATATATATATATATATATCACAGATATCTTAACAGAAACCAGTCATAAATAAATCCTATAGAAAGCTATACATAAAATTATTAATTGCTTTAGCTTTTCATTCGCAGGATTACATAAACGGTACAACTATTTTTCTAATAAATTCCGTGTAGAGATGAATAAATCGATACGAATAAACGTTGTACTACGTTGATCGATTATTGGTAATCGCGATGCGTCCAACTTTTCTTTTCATTCCGTGGATGTTTCATTCGGTTAACGGACAGAAGCTTAATTAACCGCTCTTATGCCGTGTATGGAATTACAGTTTGTAACATATAACAATTATAACGAGCCGTTTAATCATTTTTAATTGAAATTTCGATGATATCTTGCCCGATCGACACGAGTATCTCATTCAAATTCGTATTGAATCGAACGACGAGAGAGAGGGGCGGAGGGAGGGGATTCATTTAAAATTACTCGCAATACGTTACCATGTTGGTATGTATCTCGGCATATTTTAGTTACCTAATTAAATCTCTGGTAGTCGTAATCACGTCTCTTCTATTATGAGCATATACATTCGTTCGATAAAATTAGTAAAAGATACTATTAATTCGTTGTATTACGTTTACTTTGATTTCATATAGAAAAGTATTATTTAAAACACGAACACGTTATACGAGAATATTTTACAAAGTTGTCTTTTCGTCGTGTTCATATTTTGTCTCTCTCTCTCTCTCTCTCTCTCTCTCTCTCTCTCTCTCTCTCTCTCTCTCTCTCTCTCTCTCTCTCTCTCTTGAGATTTCAAAGCTATATAGCTCTGACGACGGTTTCGACATACGTTATATACTATACCTCCGATCAAGCGGAGTCTCTGCTTGGGATAGCAAATTTACCATTTACCAAGTCTCTGAGCAATGAATATTCCGTCGTATGACGGTATAACGGAATTTACGTGGCACGTACCGCATCCTCCTTTATTATAGTTGCCGATCCGCTTCCGTACCGAATCTCCGTGGTTTATAAAGGTTACCATGTGCTTCGTTCCCCGCAATAACACCACGATTATTCTATGGATTTCAATCCACATAATTATCGAACAGACAACCTTTACATGCCAAGCATACGCGATTCTACTAACGTTATCTATCGGTCGGCTTACTTCCATGGTTTATAGTATTATCTTCGATATATTCAAAATTCACGAGATATTCACGAATTCAGAGAAGTGATGTCTGAATCGAATGTATTATTTATTTATTTTTCATTCTCCGCGAGACCTTAATATATATATATATATATATATATATCAATATGTTCTTCCAGCTCGATTGGTAACCATTATCTGTTTTCTTTCTGTTTTTTTTTATCTTACTTCCGATACATTGCTCAAAAATGACTTCGATTTATCTTTTCTCACTCTCTTTCTCTCTTTTTCTCTTTCTTTCTTTGTTCATGCAAAAGCAAACTGAGAGCTAGAAAGAGAGAGAGAGATGCAACGACCAAGAAAATTGCATATAAACTAAGCGTTAGAATTCTCCGCGAAAATTTGCAACTTTGGAACGTTACAAACGTTGCCTGGGCATAGGTAAAAGTTAACAGAGGGTGAACTGGATGAGTGGACGTTGCAAGAGCAAAGGTGGAACACTGGGAAAGCAACAAATTGCCTCGTCTAATATAACAAACAGGTTGCGGAGCCACTGTGTCGCTCGTATAATGCTCCGGGGTGTTACTGCCATGGTAGAACAAAAAATTATCACTTCAAGTGGCTCTGGCACGGCTGTACAGTGTATCATGCGACAGAGACACGAATGCGAATCCACGACTAGGGAGCTGGAAAGATAGAAAGAGAAAAAGAGATATACACACACACTCTCTCTCTCTCTCTCTCTCTCTCTTTCTCTATCTATCTATCTATCTCGCTGTGTTACATGGTTCGCGACCTCCTCCGGTGCTCGTTTCACCTCACCTATGCCCGTTTGTCGTCAAGGGAGGACTTCGATGTACGATTCAGCTCAACATCGAGTTAACGGCAAATAAAAGCACGATCGATCACCACTCTATAACTAAAACCATTGAACTCCAACCTCGCATAAGATTGCATTAACTTTTTCTAAGCTACTAACTTTGAATCCATTCGAAGTTACAATTCGACTTCGACATTTGAACAATCTTTTCGCTCAGTTTTCCGTTCAATAGTCTTATATATTTTATTCCTTTTTTGTTTTATCATAGATTTACTACAGGTACATTATAAAAATTAGATATTATGAAAAATCAATTAATAGACGGTCATTATAATAATCAATCGAAATAATTTTTATAAACCCAATTATATTTTTTCTATCAATAAATATTATATTTATATCACACCATTACAATTATACTATAGTAAATATAAAGCTTGTACTTGAACAACATTTATAAAGCTTCTATTCAATAATGTGAAAAACAAACTTAAAAACTACAGATATCTAAGTGATATTAAATGTTAAATGAGATTTCAATGTTACATGGCTTTATAAGACATTGAAATGTAATAACGTATCCAATTGAATATCATAAATTGATATCTAAATCAATAATCGTTTATTTAATAATAATAAAAAGATTGCAAAGATATGACTTCATTAACGATATATATTTTTTACGTCGTACTATGTATATCACTTCGAGAAATTTTGCAATGTCCATTTATATTATACGCCTTATTTGAGAAATTTTACGTTTTATGTCAAAGGAAGTAATATCATCGTGAAATAGTAGAAGCAGAGACATTCTCAGGTTTTTCATTAGTTTTATTAAAAAGAACTGGATAATTTGAAAATCGAAGATTCAAACGTTTATTACAAAGTACAGAGGTTTTTAACCTTGCAACCTGAACGGAAGAGGAGCGTTCTACTGGTACTTGCTTTTGTTCCCAGCGCGGTTATATGGCCACTTCCTGCTAGGTGCTATGCCATCAACCACGACGTTGACTCCCCCCCTCTCTTTCACTCTCTCTCTCTCTTTCCCCCTCTATCTATCTCTCTTCTTTCTTTTTCGTTCCGTGTATCACATTCTAACCCGAGAGGATGATACGTGGGAGCTTCGCGCGCTCGCAGGCGAAAAGGATGTCTGAAATAACATCCAGCTACGAGAGAGGCATTCGAAAGAGAACGAGAGCAGTGCTCGAGTCCGATCATAGTCGACCCAGCCAAGATCGTTGGAAACGAAGAATACGTGTTAACCGCGGAGAAGTGAGATATCATGAACAAGAATATGGAAAAATTCCAAGGAGTGTTGCATATTTCCAGAGAATCGCAGTGACAGAAAGAGAGAGAGAGAGAGAGAGAGAGAGAGAGAGAGAGAGAGAGAAAGAAATAAGTGATTTTTCACGAAACTTGTCTGATATATTAGTTATATTTTTCAAAAAAATTTAACTTCTTTAACCGGTTATGACAGATTCTTTTGGAAAGATAAATAACTAGTGGTAAATATTCTCGCACATCCGAATTGTCTCTCGAGAATAAGAACAACGTTGACGTTCAAGGTTCACTTTATATTTCAACGTTTTGTGTTTTTAAAATATAACCTTCGATCCAGGAAATATGGAACATTTTTCCACTTACTATTTTTCCCTATGTATATATATATATACATATATATATATATATATATATATATATATATGTATATATATATATATATATATATATCTTTTCCTTTTAAATGGAATATCGTGGAACAGGTAACATGCGGCTACCGAAAAGAGACAAGGATAACTTTGACGCGTATACCCAGGATGCTAGTTTTCGGAACAGCAACTTCGAAGACCACTCGTTCTCGTCGAGGGAGAAAAATTATCGACGTTATGTCAGTCTGAAAAATCCTTCTTGTCAAGTTGAAAGCTTTTGGCCTAGGTAGCCCTCCTGTTTTCTATACCAGCAAACATTCAGCTTCTTCAATTTTTAAGAAGGAAAGAAATTAGAGAGAAGTTTTTATATATATATATATATATATATATATATATATATATATATATTATAATATTTATATATATATATATAATATTTATATACATATATATTAAAATAACGGTCTATCATATTTGTAATATTTAATACAAAATATTTCGATATATTAATTAAATCCAGCTCTGGATTTGTTTCAATGAATTACGACTATGGTATAGTATATTTATAACTTTAGAAACAAGATATTCACTTAAATGGAGTATCCTGGTCACGTTGAAATCCCGCACTAACACATGATATTCTCTATAGGAAAGGATATTAGAGATAACATGAAATATGGAAAAAGAAAACAAAGAGTGAACGGACGATGACCGGAGACTATTGCAGTCGAATGTAACTCTGTGCACTTTCGAGAGCACGTTTCCGATACACACTTTGCACTACACTTTTCCCTACTTTCGATACACCCCTCAGTTTTTGATAAATCGACCGTCTGCCTTTACGTTTCGTTTTTGCTGGAAGGCATTCGAAAGTTTACCGGCCAGTTAAATATTTCGGGGCGAACGTGCAGAAAAAAGCAACTTCGTGGAAGTTGAAGCGGCGTCGAAGTAACGTTGATGTGGTAGAAAACGGGAAGAAGAAGAAGAAGAAGAAAAAGTGAGAAAGAAAAAATAAAAAAAAAAGGAAAGAAAAAGAGAAAAAAGAGGAAGAAGAAGTAGGCGAAGGAGAGGGAAAAAAGAGAGGGGAGAAAATGAATGGAAGAAGTTTCGTGTTTGGTCTGATTAACGGGAAATATGTCACGGTAGAGGGTCGTGACCGGAAGAAAAAATTATTCGAACGAGAACGCTGATTCTTGAAAGAAAATATTTGAAATAATTTGACAAAAATTTGTCGATTATCAAATAAGTCGTTTCCACTCAACGAATTCGTTTAACAATGGTAATCGATTAAAATTACCTTACTCGCTTCGTATAAACGGATAATACATTTTTCATCGTTACTGTATTCCTCTCGTAAATAAGTAAGTTAATACATATTTAAATAAGTAACAATTATATCGAGTGATACGAGTATATTTCGTATACGATTAAAATCTTTCGTTTGATCGGTCGGTGTTCCTAAGAAAAAGCATGTTCTACGATTTCCAACGAGAGAAAATCCAAAAAGAGGACCACTGAGAGGCGTCGAAAGATTGGTTCTTTGGATTTTCGTTAACTCTCTTTCTCTCTCTCTCTCTCTCTCTCTTTCTCTCTCTCTCTCTCTCTCTCTCTCTCTCTTTCTCTCTCTCTCTCTCTCTCTCTCTCTCTATGTTCGCTTGACGTAGCTAAATTGGACATCTCTTGAGTAATTAGACGATAGACCGCAAGGGTATCAAGAATTTACAGCTTTAGCTAGCACACTTTACCACGGAACACCGTAGATCCTGGAATAATTAACGAATTCTATTGGGAATTTCAAGATTAAAAGATACGAAGGATAGTCACATGGCGAAGAAACAAGTTACGTCATTAATGTCCGATATTTTTTTTTTCGAACCAAATCGAAAATAATCGAAGGAATAATTAAAAAAAAAAAAAAAAGAAATGAAAAAAAAAAGAAATAAAACGAGAGAGAGAGAGAACGTTCCTCGTCGATTGGGAAAATTATTGACGCCATTGAAATGTGTTTATTGATTTGTCTGGTAAATTTTCAACCGTAACGGCCGAGCCATGAGACGGATTTTTATTTTCTTTTTTCCATCTCTTTTCTCCTTTTTTTCTCTTCTTGTTTTTCTACCTTCTACCCCTTGGTTTTTTGTCGTATGAAAATGGAGGCGAAACGGTTAGATACACTTTATTTAATTTCCCCTCTCCCCCACCCCCACCCCGACTCCACCGATGCCATCGCTTTCCACCAGGGTCCTTACCATTGAATTTCTATCGTTTTCCATAAAGAAGTCGTAACCGGGAAAACTAGAGGAGAGAAATATTACATCGTACGTTAGAGGTACCACGAGCGAATCGAACGGATGTAACGAAGTAGTACGTATCTTCGAAAACGACTGAACCTTCCGTTGAAAAGGAAAACGAGGGAGAGAGAGAGAGAGAGAGAGAGAGAGAGAGAGAGAGAGAGAGAGAGAAAGAGAGCGAGAGAGAGAGAGAGAAGGGAAAAAAAGAGTGACAGAGAGGTAAAAAGGGAGAGAGAGAGAGAGAGAGAGAGAGAATGAGAGGGAGAAAAAGAGAGAGAAAGAGAGAGAAAAAAGAGAGGGGGAGAGAAAAAAAAGAGGGAGAGAGAGGGAGAGAGGAAAAAAAAGGAAAGAGGGAGACATAGTATAACCGAATGTAATTATGATAACCAACGTAATATTCCCTATATTTATTAGATACTTTTTCCAAAATTGACCTATTTTCTGTGTCATTTCATAGCCAATAAAATACTCATCTTTTCTATTATCTTTCGAGAAACATCGAATGCTGTTTCTTTTGTCTATCGATTATCGCTTTGCTTTCCCTCTCTCTCTCTCTCTCTCTCTCTTTCTCTCTCTCTCTCTCTCTCTCTCTCTCTCTCTCTCTCTCATATCTCTATCTCTCATTTCTTTCTTTTCTTCGAATGTCGGTAATACATCAAGTACGAAACTGCAACGTATCCGTCTATTTATCTCTCTTTCTCACTTTCTCTCTCTCTCTCTTTCTCTTATTCTTTCTGCCTTTCTCTCTCTCCTCTCTCCTCTCCCCCCCTCTCTTTCTCCTCTTTCTCTCTCTCTCTCTCTCTCTCTCTCTCTCTCTCTCTCTCTCTCTCTCTCTGAACGCGGAAAGAAACTGCAGATAAATCAGTCGTCGGTCAGCCGCAAAGATTAAACGCGAAACGCTTTGGTAGACATATATACATCGTTACGTAGGCGTTAGTATGTGCATATATACAACGCGTCGTGGACGATCTTCACAGGTGTGCGTCGACGAACTGCCCTCTGCCCTTCTCCTCTCTCTCTCACTCTTTCTCTTTCTCTCTTTGTTTCTCTCTTTCTATCTTTCTCTCTCTCTCTCTCTCTCTCTCTCTCTTTCTCTCTTTCTTTCTCTCTTTCTATCTTTCTCTCTCTCTCTCTCTCTCTCATTCTCGCTGTAATATTTCTGTCCTTCTCACTCTGACGCACCGACGCACCCAGGTATTTCGCGAATCCGGCAATAAAACCGTGGGCATTATCTCTCGCAGAGTGCTCTCGCTATTATTATTTGCGACGGGCTTAAACGCAAATCAGCGCACGACCACACGAAAATGGCATTGTTCATAAGCCGACACGCGGATACGTACTCGTTTGGTATTCGTATTACGTCATATTATTATGGCCAGACTAAATAATCAGCCCTTTGTGGGCATCCACCTAATAACGATCAGTCGAAGCGTGCTCTCGACGTTACGATGTAACATCTCGAACTTTCCACATTGATAAATAACCACCTTTTACGAAAAAATATTATCTGACAGATGTTATAACATCGATGTTTTACATTCCCGTTCGATTTAGTATTTTTATTTTTTTCGAACTTATTATTAAATTTTTTTCTCGTAATTGCCTTGGGTATCAGAAATTATTGGAAAAGAAGGAAAGGAGTTCAATTGTTTTTTTTTCTTTTTATATTTCATCCTTTTTCTTTTTCTTTTTTTTCCATAACAATATTTACTTAATATAAAATAATGATTTCAGCAGAGAATTGTCGTTCGAGTTCACATAAACAACGACTTATTTATGTAATTTCAGTTTATAACGAGCTTGATATTTTATAATTGTGTTTTTTTTTTATATGTATATTCTTACGATTAGATTATTTACGACACTTTCATTCGCAGTTATGTATTATTTGCACTAAAATTGGAACTTCGTTTTACATACGTTGTAACGTTTTTAATTAAAAATATATTAGTTTTCATATTGTATTTCTTTCATATTTTAGTAGTCACCTTAGAATAAATTTTGTTCAGAATAATTCAAGAAAAGAAAATTCAAATGAAACGACAAATAAAACCGTTGTTTCAATAATAAATGCATACGAGCGCGCGTGCATGCGATGCGTGTTTGTTTAGCCGTTTTATGAGACAACTGGCAGAAAGAAATGAAAAAAGAAAAGAAGAACAATGTATAAGATACGAATTTATTCAAGACGGTGACATAAGAGACGTTGACGAATAAAGTTCTTAGAACTTGTTAGAACTTCGTTACGTTTCTCTCAAAACTTTAGAAATTGTCCCTACGATTACATCAGGTTAAATTATATATATATATATATATATATATATATATATATATATATATATATATATATAATAAGAACATTTTTAAATATAATATCATTGCATAATAAAAAATATTTTGTTCCTTTGTCTTCGTATTTATTACTTTTTTTTTTATTTATCAACAAAGACCTCAGAGAAGAAAGATACAAAGTACAAACATAACAATTATCGTTCGACAAAAAAAAAAAAAGAGAAAAATAAAAATCGAACATTTTATTATCAAATAACGTTCGAGCAATATCAGAATCCAAATGGACGAATGGATGGAAGTTGTACGTACCGTTTACTAATGAGGAAAGAAAAAAAGAAAAGAAAAAAAATATATAAAGGTCTAACCTAATGAAGAGTTAAATATATCTATCCGACTATTCTTTACTTAGATCGACATGAAAAAAGAGAGAGAGAGAAAGAGAGAATCGATTAAATCATCTCTGATCCTGTTTGTAAGTTAGGTCTTATTCAATTCGCGATCGTTCGTCATTTCATTTAATTTTCACCGACAAATTGAACATAAAAGGGGTGAGAAAGGAAGTTAAAGGTAGAAGTTGAAGGAAAGGAGAGAGGGAAATAAAAAAGAAAGAAGAGAAGGAAGGAAGAACGGAAGGAAGGAAGAGGAAAAATAAGTAAGGAAGGAAGGATAAAAGGAAGGAAGGATAAAAGGAAGGAAGGAAGGAAGGAAGGAAAAATAATAAGTAAGGAAGGAAGGAAGAAAGGAAAGAAGGAAGATTAAGCATTTATTCGCGAAACGTTACTACCGTAAAAGTCCGAAAACCCCGTGGGCTATAACAAAGATCCTCTTGCTTATCCTCTAGCATACAGTTTTATGCGAGTAATCGATCGGTCTCGTGTTCTTCGAAAGATCCTCCTTACGTTTTTACGATATACCGAGAAGGTGTAACGAGTTGAGTAAAATCAGCGGGATTTTGTTCGCTTCGAGCAAAGCGTTTCCATGGGAACACAGCGTTCGGTACGATCTCGAAGGAAAATTAAAAGTCGAGAGTTCATTTCGTCCTGTACGTAGTACAAGCGCTCATGTGAGGAAAAGAGAAAGAGAGAGAAAGAGAGAGAGAGAGAAGGAACTTGAAAAATCAGGACAAAGGCCATGCGCTTGGCCGACGCTTTAGCCGGCAGTGGACTTTTGAAATTCGACCGCGTCCACGTATAATAATCTTTGTAATACAGGGTGGCGTCAAATGTCACGAGCCAAAGGTCCTTAAACAATGGAACTATGAACGTTGAGCCGACAAAGCACTCGCGACACACCGCACGCTCATATTAATTTTAATTGCATTCATATAGAACACCCGGTAGTTCTCTATGGCGTACTCTCTCTCTCTCTCTCTCTCTCTCGCTCGCTCTCACTCACTCACTCACTCACTTACTCTCTTTATTTTCCTTTTTCTCTCTTCCGTCCCTCTTCTCTTTCGCTCGCTCTTTTTTTTTTCTTTCTCTTTTCCACCTACAACCTCTTTCTCTCTTTCTCTGCCTCACTATGTCTTCCAATTAGTAGAAAACGCAATTGCGACGAATATTTTCCAAAGGTATTCGACATACTGATATTAACATAGGGAAAGGGTTGTAACTATACTTTTTTTACATCGTCAAGGTTTGTATAGAAATTATGAGAGAGAAAGAAAGAAAAAGAAAATAAGGGCTGTGGGTGGGAGGTGGGAGTGGGGGAATCGGGTGAAGGGAAAACGCAAAATTAAAAAGCAACAAATTATTGTCGCACCTGGTTCGGCCAGTTGATAATTGTTTTCAGAGCATTTCCAATTATTTTCCCTTTTTTTTTTTTTGATGTATTCGTTTCTATATAGAAAAGATATTTGATTAACCATTTGCAACATCTCTTTTTATTTCTCTGTATGCCTCTCTCTCTCTCTCTCTCTCTCTTTTCTTTCTCTGTGTCAAATGTAAAACATGAATAGTATGACTAACGATAAGTACATTATCGAAGTTAGTGAATGTTCCAAAGTCGATTTCGATCGTGAATGTATGCATGTATGAATGCATGCATAGCAAATATCTAGAGGTCGAATTCGTAATAGTCGTTTCGTTGAAGGAAGATGAAGAAGCATGCTTCAGGAAAAAAAAATAATGATAGGTTGGAAACTAACCCTAAACCCATTCGCTCCGACGGGCGTATATATACGCCCTCGAATAATGAACATTCATATACGAAGAGAGTATATATACGCTATGGAAAAGTGGACGCTGAGGTACGAAGAGCGTACATATACGATCATACCATATATACTTTTATTTCATACTTTACATGAGATACTTTTGTTAATTGAGTATCTGGCAACGCTGCATGACTCAACAGTTGACTATCATGAAATAAATAAATTAAAAATAATTGTTACTATTTCGTGTTTAGTTGCACGAGATAGTAACAATTCTGAAAGAGTTACTGAAAGATATTTTCCGTCTATATATTCGAATGAAACATAAAAAAAAAAAAAAGAAAAAGAAAACAAAAATCAAGTTCGAAAACGTGTCGCCTGCAGTAAACGCGGAAAAAGACGTGAGTCGAGGTACTATTTTTCACAATGTGATGTTGGCTTATGCGTGGTTCCATGCTTTGAACTTTATCATACCAAAGTTGATTATTAATGTCGTGTTTGGCTTTAAATACTTTAGTGATTTCGTTATATTGTATTAAAAAATATTATATGATCATTATAATATAATATTTAAAAAAAAATAAATTATGATTATACATTTTTATATTTTGGGAAGTAAAATGATATTACTAAATATAATAAATATAATTGTAAAATTTCGAGAAGCAGAAACGACTTCTACTTACTTCGTAACATTCCGTATCTCAGTGTCAACTACTCAGTAATACGCTCCGTTCACAGCTATCACATTTTGTCACAAGCGCTCCATAGCGAAAGGGTTAAGGGTCCTTCTCGATTTTACGTTTTATGAAACTTAAACGATATTTTTTTTTTTCTTATTTTCTACTAGTACGCTGTTGAGGTAGAAATTTTCCAAGATCAAAACTCGTGTCTACAATAGAAAAGGTGATTTTTTAATTACACACATACACACGCGCGCGCGCGCGCTTTCGTGTACATTATATGTTATTTCATTTCATTTCTTTCATATCGCTCCCGTCGTAATGGCGTAAAAATTGATTGTTAATCGCTTTGAGGGTGTCGAGGGATTTTTGATAAAATCTTGTCAAAAAGTAACAAGGGACGCGATAGCGACTTGTTTTAATACATGTCGATAAATCTGCGCGACATGACGGACAAAACCTTTTCGACATTAAATGTGAAAAACACGATCGCACTACGTTGATACTCGTAACGATCAAACACGGTTAAGAATTAACGCTAGATTTTTTTTCATGTACAATTTTACTTTATTTTCGTTTATTTTATTTTATTTTATTCATTTTATAGTTTAGCCGAGAATTTGTTTATCCCAATGTAATTTTCGTTTGAAATAATATTAATTTTTAATAATACTTGGAATGCTTATTCTTTTTTTATAAAAATTCCTGAAAAGTGAAGATGAAAATAAGCTAATATCGGATTGGATCTCAGTTTCTTGAATACGTCATATAAACGACCATATAGAACGCACCGCTACTATTAATCTTTACAGTCGCACCTGCATATACATCGTCAACATTAAACTCTTTGAATACGGTCGAGTTGAATGAATATGTATCACCACCAAAAAAAAATTAGGATCAATGATTCACCAAAATATTGTAGAACAAAGTTTATTTATAAAAAATATGGTTATCAATGATTTTATAAAGACATGCAATTTTATTCGATTGTACAGATTTATAATAGATTGTGTGTGTAAAAGTAAATAATAAATACAATTAATTCTCGTATAAATCATTATCGGTTTGTTATATACAGGCGTATAAGAACAATAATAAAACGTTACTATATTTTGATGATTTGTAGATATATCTGTGTTGTATAAAGGGAAAAAAGAAAAAAATAATGTAATTTTGAAAACAGTACAAATGCCAGACTATCTTAACGAGTATCTCGAAAGGTATCTAGGAAGACCCAGGGAAGATTGTATAAAGAAATGAAGGAATAAAAAAAAAAACGAAAGAAATACAAAAAAAAATAAAGAAAGAAAGAACAAAGAAAGAAAGTAGAAGTAAAAAGAGGAAAGAAGGAAAGAAGGAAGGAAGGAAGGAAGGAAGGAAGAGAGATTCACGAAGGACAAGGTACGCTTTTGCGATTTACGGTGTTACGACGGCGGCGTCTGCGGTTGTAGTATAGGCGCCTCGCCGTCTGCATCGTTCCTTTGTAAATAAAAACCCCTTCACAAAGAGAGAACGAGAGAGGGAAAGGACCAGCCCCTGTAGTATGTATGTATGTACACGTTGTTGGTATAGAACCAGGAAGAGAAAAAGGGCTGTGCGCGCGAACATTGGCGACTTTACGACTCGTCAACTCTGTTGGAAAACTAAACTGACCCAGGCCTTTGTGTCAGTGATGCAAAATGCGTCCAATTTCTGTCTACAATGAGAAAATGACAGAGAAAGACAGTGAGTGAGAGAGAGAGAGAGAGAGAGAGAGAGAGAGAGAGAGAGAAGAACAGAGAGAGAAAGAGAGAGAGGGATGATATTTGCACAAAATCTGCTTTAAACATTTTTTTTTTCACCGCTATTCTTTGTAAACAATAGATAAAAACAGTGAGAATATAGAAACAAAGGCTTTTTAAGACAAAATAACATTGTAAAATGCATCGTTTAGCATTTAAATCCGAACGAAATAGTAGTTATTTCGGTTATATGAAGTTATTACTTAATCATTCGCTAATATAAATACATAATACTATTTTAATTCATTCAAGAATGGATCGGCTTGTATCGTCAAGAGAAAGATAAGGAAAGAAAAAGAATTAACGGAGTTAAAAGTATAACTAGATGTAACGACTTATAGTTACAGTTAAAATTAATTATGCGAAGACTTTAAAACTTATCGGTGATTAAATTTAAGTATCAACTATCTATAATCTAATATCTGTTTTATCCCCCTCCCAAGTAGGTATTATCTAATTTGAAATTCGATGTCGATTTATTCAATACTCTTGCGGCTTGCTTTTTTGTCATATCCAAAAAATAACGTTCATAATACGAATGTTATAGTTAGCTATAGTTATATAGTATGAGTTATACCATTTTAATTATACCGTATAGCAGGTATATAACATACATATGTATATTGAGATTACGTAAACTTTCGGATAACCGATGAATTAATTTTGATGACGAAAGTGGTAAAGTTTGTAGGCAACGGTTATGAAAAATGTTTAAGATCAAAAAATTATCATTAATTGACAAAATTATTGTCGTTTCGTTGGAAGATAAACGTTGAGGAAATAAGAAAAATCTTTAGAAAGTTTTCAGTAACTCGTTCGAAATGAAATCACTAGAGCATAATAAAATCCAAAGGAAACGATAACTCTAATAATGTTGTTACCAAGGCTCGTTCGTTTGTGCATAATGAAAAAATCCATTCGGCTAATCAACGCCGAGCACGGCTATAGAACGTAACGAACGACGTTGTACACTACGCGGTAACAGCCGCGTCGCATTCTCTTTCTCTCTCTCTCTCTCTCTCTCTCTCTCTCTGCAAAATAACGCGCCGCGGATGAAACTTCGGTTTCCCTAATTTTGGTAAACAATCGCTCAGCTTTTGCTAGTATAACCTAGTTTCGTGCAATCGTAACGATATATAGAATGGTTCTCTGGGAAGCACGCAACTAGAATTACATTTATGTAAACCTAAAAGCGAGCTAGAGCTAGATCAACGATGTAAAAGCTCTGATCTCTAAGCAGAAAGACAAAGAAGGAGAAAGGGAGACATAGAGAGAGAGAGAGAGAGAGAGAGAAAGAGACATATAGTACAATAAGGAACAAGCTCGAACGTCGTCTTGCTCGTTGCATAAACGATCGGAAGCTGTTCAAAAAATCTCTTTACCATCATCCTTTTAACTTGAAACGCATCTCGGCAGCAAAGAGAGCAAGAGCGCTTTTCTATATGCGCGAATGGAGTTTCTCTTCATCTACGTGAACGAGCAAAGCGTTCCTTTCCTCCGGTTTTTTTTTCTCTCCTTCTATCATTCCATCTCTCCCCAGGCCTCCATCTTTCTCTCTCTTTCTTTCCCTCTCTCCCTCTCTCGCTCTCTCTCTCTCTCTCTCTTTCTCTCTCTCTGTTTCTGTAAATGTCCCAGCGGAGCATCGCGATAACGACCGAAATTATCCGGGGCCGCGCGAGCAAAGCTTTTCAAACGCCGTTCCGCTCGTGTTTCAGATTCACCGAGGGATAAAGTGTCCATTCGTTTTAGGAAAGCGCTTTTCGTAAAATACATGCGAAGCTGAGGGCTGAAGTAAAGGAGGAGGAGGAAGAGGAGGAAGAGTAGGAGGAGGAGGAGGAAGTGGAGGAAGAGTACGTGGACGAGGGGAATTGAGGAGAAATTGGGACGAGGGGTAGGACAGGGCTGAAAGGAGTTGACTGAGAAAGGCGCGTACACGCACGAGTCCTATAAGAGTCGCGAGATGGCAAAATCCAGTGGTACCTTATCGTTTTGCGTTTCCTTTCGATATCTCGGGGATAGAATCTCGATATTGCTTGAATCCCGAATAGAGAATAGCTCGAAAAAAGAATCGAACGGATTGGACCGAATACGGAAGGGTGGATCTGGGGAAAAAAAGAAAAAGGCCAAAATCGTGGGAAGCTTCCTGATTTTTATCACTCGATAGCAATTTACGAGACAGAGAGGGTGAAAATGAGAAGGGGAAAGAGGTAATTTCTATAGACGCAACTCCTCGATTCCCTCCCTTCTATAAGTTCGTATACACGCGTAAATCCACAAAAGAGATCCCTTCGGCTATATACGATTTCTTTCCATTCTCTACCTCTTTCTATCTCTTCCACTCTCTCTCTCTCTCTCTTTCCCTCTCCCTCTTTCTCTCTCTCTCTCTCTCTCTCTCTCGCAAGCGAACAAGCGAGCGAGCGAGCGAGCGCGCACGTGTACGAGGCCGTTCTCGTAGTTGGAGGGTAAACGAAGAGCTCGATTCGAAAAAATTTATCTTCCATTGCGCCATTGGGACACCTTCGTTTCACCAACATCGAGAACGTTAACGTGAATCAACGTGAAAGCTCGTAACGATAAAGTATTCGAGTTTATTTCCACCGTTGAAGTCCAGTCTCGAGTTTCTTTGCCAATCGTCCAATTAAACATAAGATCTTTGGAATTTCGTAAGAAGTGATAACGTTCCGTTCCAACGTTAGATCGCTCGAAGTAGAAATAAGATTTACGAGATGTAAAAGGAATAAATGAAGATTCGAAGCGGTGGTGCCACTCGAGGACGACTGAACTTGGAAGCCGATGAAATTCGTACCGGCGAAGTTCGGGGTCGCGAAAGTTGTTTCTCCAACGTAGTATATAGGTTTGCCGATGCAAGGGAAGAGAATTGCAGAGGGTTCGAGTAAGAAGGGTGGGCATTGATCTACGTGGAGGAAGCCGGCAAAGGCAATAGCGTAATGGTCCAATGATTTAAGGACGCAATTAGGCAAAGTGGAGGACCTCGCAGGAGTTAAGTGTTAGCGGCAAGTATCCGCTGGTGTTTTCCCGAGGGCACTAATTATTCTCTTTCAACCTGCTTTTCCGTTGCGTTTGCGACCACCTCCAGCATAAGCATCTCTACCACCACCACCATCACCACCACCACCACCGTCGTCATCGTCGTCGTAGTCATCGTCGCCACCACCACCATTACCACCACAGGTTTCTCTACTTTTGTAACGTACTTTTTTTTTCTACCCTTGTGCCTCATCCAACCTTTCAGTCGTATATTCGTATGTATAACGCACGAAGAAAAGTCCTCGACGTACCGTCGAATCTACGTACCTCGTACTCTATCTCATTTTCTCTCTCTCTCTCTCTTTTTTCTCTGTCTATCTGTTTCTCTCTCTCTCTCTCTCTCTCTCTCTCTCTCTCTCACTCACTTGTTTTTCTCTCCTCGTACGAGCGCGAAAAAGAGATGATGTGCTTTTTTCTCACGACCTCGACCTCTCTCCACCGTACTACTAAAATTCCGTTTGACGTGCCCTCAAAAAGACCGCGCCTATCTTTTAAAAGAGCGATTAAACGGCACTTTTAGATTTAATTGCCTCGAAATAGAAGCGAAACGATCAGTGAATTTGCTTAACCCCTCTTCAACCCCGACGCTTCCCATTCACGTCTGGTTTAGTTAGCTTCAAATGAAATTTTCGAATATTATTTCGAAAGAACTAACGGAAAAACGGAAGGGAAATCAATTTTTCTCTTTATATTTCAATAAATACGGAAATAAATATGTACATTTTCTGATATTTTTATAAATCGAAGTGAAATGTAAATCGACAAATTGAATATAATGAACGTAAATAAAAAAAAAAGATATGCAGATAAGATAATGAAATGAATATGGAAAGTAAAACGAATGAAAATGGATGATACGAGAATAAAGATCACTGTAGTTATTAAAATTAAAAAGAGAAGGGAACAATGTAGCAATATCGTGCGACACATTGTAAAACGAATATTATACATTCGTATATACATTTACCAACGGTAAACTTCTAAAGCAGTTAATGTGCTAATAGAAATTTTTATGAATTTTACGTATAACGATAATACGATTGAAAAAGTTATATATTTTAATTGCTTCGAAAATAAAAATTAAACGTCGTTATTATTTTACCATTTTTAATATTTATTAAATATAATTGAAATAAGAATTTCGTGTCTAATAAATATGATCGCAAGTAAAAACAATGCGAAGATACGTGTAATTTTTTATTCTAAATATCAGCGTACGTTGTTTGGCGATTTAGACACTAAACGTATTAGAATCTAATGATACAACAATATATCGTGATTAAACAATTAAACACATAGGCCGTATTCTCCAAAATGAAAATTAACTAGAGTTGTGCGTGAGATGATAAAATCAAATCAGTTCATTAATAATTTAGTCCGTGACGTTCCATAACACCCCATATATATACATACATATATATATATATATATATATATATATATATATATATATTTTCTTTTTCTGTCTTAGACACAGAAATCCCTTGCGATTTTTCCTAATATAAAAGGTTCGTGCGAAGATTATCTCTCATCATATCATAGGAGGGAGACACACATTGGATAAAAACATTATCGGAACAAAAAGAATTACTTTGAAATTTGAAAATCTATACGATCTATCAAAGTCATATGTTTGTCATAGTCGTGCCCTTAAAATCGAAAATGTAGGATAGGTCGTGGACGATGAGAAAAATTGAAATACGATGGTCTACAAGAAGTGCAGGAAGAATGGAACCTACGTGTCGAATGGAAAAAGATAGAGACTGCGAAAGAGTACAAAGCGAAGAGAAGGAGAAGGAGGAGGTGGAAGGTCGGGGATAGAGGGTAGAATATAGGATTCGTGCTGGTTTTTTTTCTACGTGTAGCTATGTAGTAGTAGTACCGGCAAACACGTTCTTCGTTGTACACCGAGAGTACCGACCATTGCACGATTAATCACTGCCACTAGCGTAAGAGAAAATCGCAGAGAAGAGAGAAACTTCCTCTTCGTCGGAGATTGTGAGGTTGAGAGAGAAAGAGAGAGAGAGAGAGAGAGAGAGAGAGAGAGAGAGAGAGAGAATGAGAGAGTGAGAAATACGTACATATATAGATAGAAATAAAAGAAAAAGAGAAAGTGGGAGGACCAGTGCTTTGAACGAGAGATGCTTTATTGCCAATCGAATACGGATTCGTTCGTATTTTCCTACTGGACCGGCGCGATAACCCGCATCGCCTTCGAGGGATAGAAATTTTACGATCATTCGACGAAAGGTTTAAGCGGCTCATACGCACGAAATGTACAAGGGAAAGAATATAATCCGAGTTGACATCGAGAACTTTTCTATGAGAAAAAGGACAAAGAGTGACGATAGCGATAGTGGAAGAGAGAGAGAGAGAGAGAGAGAGAGAGAGAGAGAGAGAGAGAGAGAGCGAGAGAGAGAAAGAGAGAGAATTTATATGGGTATTGGCACAGTACAAGAGAATAGAAGCAAAGTTACAGGATAATCAAAATTAAAATGAAATATAGCAGAGAGCAGTGCGTGATACATGGCATAGATATCATTATAAATTTCGATAAACATATGTATATATGAAGATATAGCATATGTTTAGGTATATATAGATAAAAAAAATAGATATATATATATATATATCATCAACAAAACGACATGATAAATATGTCATTTGTAACAACCAAATGTATTTACGAAGAAATAATACACGCTTCTACGAAATCCTTCATTTTATTTTATTTTATTTTATTTTATTTTTTTTATTTATGACTTATTCACAAATCAATCCCGATGTCTATAATACTTCATAATAATTTTGCATTCTTTATAACAAAGCGAGAGAGAGTGAGAGAGAGTGAGAGAGAGAGAGAGAGAGAGAGAGAGAGAGAGAGAGAGAGAGAGAGAGAATTGGAAAAGGGAATTCAGGTGTGAAGGCTAAGCAGCAGAGTATTCTTTTCGATGCTGCCTCTAAGCGAGATAGTCTTATCTCGATTTTCGATTACGAGGGTGAGCTTAGCCGTCGGTTTATCGCGCGTACTGTGAGCTCCGAGCGTTTACCCGGTTAAGAGAGTGAAAGAGAGAGAGAGAGAAAGAGAGAGAGAGAGAGAGATCGAGGCGAGAGAATCGAAATTACTGGCTTTCGGCCATACTCCTGACTAGCCGAAAATTGCGATTGTAATCTAGAAATAATGGAAAAGTCAACGATTTTACGAGGTCACTCGAGTTCGACGATCCTCTTTTGCTCGAATATATATTCTCGCCTAGGAACGTCGTACAAATCTATCAACGTGTATAACATTCGGCTGACATCGATAGTCTCGCATACTCAAGAAGATATCAGTCATAAAAACGATATCGTCTCGCGTTCCAACCCATAACTCGTGAAATCTCGTGAGAGAAAAAGACAAAACAAAACCAAAAGAAGAAAAAAAAAGAAATAAGGAAGGAAGGAAGGAAGGAAGGAAAGAAAGAAAGGAACACGTAGAATCGTACATAACGATGTTTCTATTGGCTTGTTTCTTCTCTTTCCTTTTCTTTCTCTCTTTTTTTGTTTTTTTGCTTCTTTCACGAAAACGTAAGAAGACGATTTTCGAAAAGGTATCGGACGAAAAATCGATAATATAAAGAAGAAAAGAGAAAGAGAAAAAGAGAAGACAATAACGCGGTACGGATTCGACGAAAGGGAAAAATGTGACGTCGCGTCGACGAATACTATTTCCTGCAGGACTATTCAGCATACACACACACACACACACACACACAGAAAGACACATACACAGTTTCTACTATCACTTTCTTTTTCTTTCAACTACATCGGCCGTATCCTCCCACGCTGAATCACGTGTCCTCGAGCGAACATATAAGTTACCTTCCTAATGCCTCTCCTCTCAGAGGTTGCGTCTGGTATACGAGCTAACGCATATATTTGTTCCGTAGACCGAACGAGAAAATAAAATGGTACTTCTCGCCCATGTACCTACGTACATACATACATAATTTCTATATATATATATATATATATATATATATATATAAATTTACATGTATATATGTATGTATATGTATACATATGTATATATAAGAATGTGGTAAAAGAATGATATACGTACGCATATATTTACATGTATGTACGTACATTGTATATACCTATATAGATACAGAAAGGAAAGAAGAAATAAGTTCGTGCGATAATTCAGCTGGTCCGAGCAGCTCCTGCCTGCTTCCTGTCTCTTCGTGAAAGTATTGCTCTGGAAGCCGAGACCGAACCCTAGCAGCGTGTACCAATCTTTATCTTCCATAGTTGCTTTCGAAAGAAATAACCCGTCTTTTTACAACAACCAGTCTGCACTATGTCTTATTAAAGATCTATCTCTTTTCATACGTATAAATGTCATCGAGATAGTACGATAATAGTAATAATAATAATAATAATAATAATAATAATAATAATAATAATAATAATAATAAAACAAGAATAGGACAAAAGAAAAAGATAGAGAAAAAGAACGAATAGAAAAAATATAAGAAAAGAAAGAAAGAAAGAAATCGAAAAGTATTCTACGCTAATTAAGGTGTGTGTGTGTGTGTGTGTGTGTGTGTGTGTGTGTGTGTGTGTGTGTGTGTGTGTGTGTGTGTGTGTGTGTGTGTGTGTGTGTGTGTGTGTGTGTGTGTGTGTGTGTGTGTGTGGTGTGTAAAAGAGGAAATTAGGGGAAACGAGTAAAGGAGGAAATAGGAATAAACGAGGTGGCCTTGAGATGTGGCGACGTTCTCTCGATATTTCAAGAAACCATGTTTCCAACTCTAAGGACATTCGTCTCTCTATGTCTCTTTCTTTCCCGATTTTTCCGGAGTCAAGATTCATGGGACGCAGGAAAGGAGGAAACTATAGAAAGAAAAGGTGACAAAGGGAGAAGTAAAACTCGCGAGAAAGGGGAGGAAAAGATAAATCGTGGGGGTTAGATGTGACGCCATAAAGAGCTTCTTTCTCGCTGACCACTCCTTCTCTTTCCCGCCCTCGTCGCCGCCACCACCCCCTCTCACACTCTTTCTCATGAATTCTCGCGAGCAAGAGCACATACTTAGGTGGCAAATTACGTTTGTTTCGAGATATCCCTTTTTCTAACGTACTATCCAAAATTAGAAGAGTAGATTTACGTCGGTCTGTACATTTTTTTTGCGTATATTTACGTATACGAAGGTTATTCACGATCATTAAACCATAGGAGCCACGTGTTATATCGTTCGGTATCGTACAGAAATTTACGATGTCACGTCTATGCGAATATCTATTACGGTCCAATCCGGTTACCGTACTCTCCACCGATTATCGTACTACGTTCGATTATCGATTTCGTTGCTAGAGCTAATATGCAACTATGTTCATATTACTAGCCGTACATGGTGATACACAAAGCATTCACTTCGAATCCCACGAAGTTCTTGATCGGGGGCTAGAGAGATTAGGAATCTCGATCGCGCCGGTTATTATCGTGAAATTCCATCATTTGATGATTATTTGTTTCGCTAGCTAATCTTGTCGTTTAATGATAGTAATGATAAAAATTCGTCATGTTTGAATATATTATATTTAAATAGTAGAGAATATAAAAAAAAGAAATACTTATCAACCATATCGATATAATATCGATACTTGTCAGGTAAAACTTTGTAATTACGGACTTTATCGTTAATTGTAAAATATAAGCTACAACGACGACAACGACGACGACGACGATGCAAAAAGGTTTGCGAGTTTCTATTTAAAAAAATGTACATATATATTATATATATATATTAATGAATTTTTATTTTGATGAATTTGTTTCTATTATAGAGGCGAACTTTTTAATTGATTACTTATATCGGGACGGAAAACAAAGAGATTTTTTATTGAAAAAGTGAACTAGTTTAAGTGTACTATATTAAAGACACACTTAATATTTTATATATTTTATTGATAAATTTTAATCAAATAAATGGACTTTTTCTTCGGTCTATGTTTCCCCAAGAGCCGCATACCATTGATCGAAAATTAATTACTATTGGTAATATTATTGTTTGCATATAATATAATACAGTTAGCACATTCGATCTCGACCATGACCGGACCAAAATTAATTTGTCGATACATGATTATCGGAGTAAGGTAATATGAAGATAAGTGCTCGAATAAGCTGAATCCTAAATAACAGAATTTTTCAAAAACAATTATGTAAAGTCAATGTTAGCGCATCAATGAATTTCGCATTATTAAGAGAAAATTTATAATCCATAAGTATTAATAAATTAAATTATTAATAAGTAAATAGACGTAAGAAAAGAATTATAGAAAATTTCAATTAGCTGCTTGTAAAAGTTTATGAAACTTTTATCGGAAATCAGATTAATTATCAGAGAAAGGCATTCATGCGATCTAATTATGGCGTAAAAATTATAAACAAAAAAGAACTAATCATTTTTAAATAATATCATCTCGATGAGGATTCTTATCGTCGTATTATATTTTTTTTTTTAATGTTACAAAATTATCGCAATCAGAAAAAAAATCTAAAATTTATCTCACATTTAAACATTTATCTTCTTTCTTATATGATAGGATAATATTGATGGAATTTAAGAATCCGCTTTAATAGGATGAGTATGCGGAGATAAAGTTTCGAAGAGAGAAAATCGACTTTCGAAAGTACGCTAACAATCATTTTATTTGAAAAATTCCCAATCTCATTTAATTAAAAATGTCACATTTATTTACTGTAATACTTTAAATCTAAGTCTTTTCGATTAAACTTTTTTCAATTTCACAATATACCTTCTAATTTTTTTCTAACCAATTACTATTTTACCAATAAAATTCTTATAACTTTAAATCCCCATTAAATCTCTTAATCTTCTATTGAAGAACAAGAACAAAAGAAAAAAAAAGGAAAGAAGCAAGAAAAAACAATAATTTTCATTGGATTATACTCTAACGCGTAGAAAATTTTACTTCATTATACCCAATAAATAAAATCATCTGATTAACACTAATGTTTTAATTTTTATGAAAAAAAAAAAAAAGAGAAAGGGAAGGTAGAAAAATAAAATAAGAACATAATTACCATTTTGAAAAGAAAACTATAAAAAGGAAAAAACTTTAAAGATAATATCTCATAAATTAGTAAAACTATTCACGTCATCTCTCTCTCTCTCTCTTTTCCCATCATCATTCTATCTCCTTCTATCTCTGTATGCATTCTCCGCAGAGGCACTCCTTACGAAAGGAGGTGCGGAATAGAAACGGCGCGCGGTCTTCTGTTGCGGGAGGATGGGATGAACGTCGTGGGATAGCGAGAGTACGAAACGAAGAAGACGAAGACGAAGACGAAGAAGAAGAAGAAGACGAAGAAGAAAACGAAGAAGAAAAAAGATGAAAAAGAGAGTAGCGGAGCGTGCGTCGTTGGCGGGAATGGGGGTGGGGGGGTTTTGGTATCTCATAGGGTTGAGTTTGGTGGGGATAGTTTAGGGCGGTCTGCGCATGCGCGGCTCGCGACGGTACGGCTTCGCGCGGCGACGCTCAGTCTCGTTCGTCGCAATCCAGTGCAGATATACGTTCAATTACCCTGTCAACGCTCCTTAAAGTCCCATCCTCGCGATTCGCGTCGTAGTTGTCGCGTTGCCACGGGGCAAATCGATATTTTAATGAGATTAAGGTTCCTTTTGAGCCTTATATTATTATTATTATTATTATTATTATTATTATTATTATCGTTGTTGTTATCGTTATTATTGTTACTACTACCACCACTATTATTATTACGATCATCATCATCATCGTCATCATCATCGTCATCATTATCATCATCATTATTATTATTATTGTTAGTAGTAGTAGTATACTTATCCTTATTTGGTTTGCAACGGTGGAGAGGAAAGTGGAAGAAAAAAGATAGAAGTAGAAGAGAGGGAGTAGAATTTCTTCGAAGTCGAAGATTACTATCACCAATTAACACGTGGTGAAAGGAAAGAGAAGGAGAGGAAGGAAAAGATTTTCCATTGGTTCATCTCTACAGACGATTCGTAATAAGGAATAAAATGGAAAGTGTTGTTGGACAATAAGGGAGGAACGCAATTCGAATAGCCGCCGTGTCAGTCAGTCAGTCAGTCAGTCAGTCGAGCCGCGGTTAGGCGCCTCGCCTGTCTGATCATTCTCTTACTTCTAGTGAAGAGGGAGGTGTCATTCATACGTGGTAGGGGAAAACAAAGGAGAAAGAGAAAAGTTTGACAGTTGGCTCGTGGCATCGTGCTGAAAGAACACGCGGGAGAAGGATTAATCAAGTTCGTTTTCTTTCGTGTATTTCTATTAAAAGGGGATAAAGAGAGGGACTCGTGCTTATAGTGTGTCTCATCAAATAATATACATACATATATATTCTCATTGGATTTAAAAAAAAAAAAAGAATAAATAAGTGGTGTTTGTGTTACGATTGACACGCGAAAGAGGAGAAAAGAGTAAAAGGGAGAGAGAGAGAGAGAGAGAGAGAGAAGTGTGTGAGAAGAAAAGTACGGCAAGTTTTTTTTTTCCAAAGAATAGAACAAGGACAACAGGAAGGTTTCTCTGCAAATTTCGAAATGGCTCTTCGACACCTGTGGCTAGAAGCAACTCTCATCTTTATCCTCGTTGCAGGTGAGTGACGTCTTTTCTTTTTTTGATTTCTTTTGTTTTTCTTTGTCGTCGTCCTTTTTTCTCTCTTTTTTTTTTCTTTCATTCTTAACTCGTTCCTTTCGTCACGTCGCCGTTGGTGGTCGCCAAGAACGCGAAGAGAGGACTACGAGATCGTCCATCGAACACGCTGTTTCTTCTTGTTCCCGGCCTTTTCTTGCTTCCTATCGGCAACTCGCCAAGTCGTGTTACATCCTCTCTCTCTCTCTCTCTCTCTCTCTCTCTCTCTCTCTCTCTGTCTGTCTGTCTCTTTACATCTCCTCCAGTTCCGTTTTCTTCTCTCTCTCTCTCTCTCTCTCTCTCTCTCTCTCTCTTTTTATTCTTCATACACTTCTTTTTTACTAACGTCCTTCCTCGGAAGGATCGAACACTCGTTCCCGTCGATGACTATGAGAAAAACTGTGACAAGTAACGTGAGAAATGAATCGTTGTTAAAAGTGCTGCTCCTTCTTCCTATCAACGATATCTATTACAACTAATACTCCTACCGTATTAAAAAATGGTGTATAAGTTTTGAAAAACCTGTGAATAATTTGGAACGTTTGTGCGTGATGTGAAGGAGATAACCGAGAAAGAAATGTGCAGTATTTACCCAGTCGACGACATCTTCGGAGATTTACTTTTCTTTTTTTTTTTTTTGGTTTTTATTACGGTCACGGATTTCTATGAAACTATACGAAAATCTCGGAGATGTTCTAAAGGAGATACAAACATATATACATATATTATGTATGTATGTATGTAACTAAATGCCTCACATTTCCATTTTCTTTTCTTTTTATTTTCCTACCACTAACCTTCGTGGTCCTCTTACTTCTTCGTCTTTTTGATTTTCTCGCCTTGCCTTTTGCTTTCATTTTAAGGAAGAGTGGCATATATAGCACGAGGTTGTCGCGCCTAATTATCATCGCCAGGAAGAAAACGCCCGAAGGAAAAAGTATTTCTTTGTTCCCTTGCGTTTCCTGACCCGCTCGACGACGCTCTTTTTCGTGTTACATTGTTTAGCAAAGAGAGGATTTTATGTACGTTTTTTATTCTTTTTTGTTTTTTTTTTGTTACGTTTATCTCTTCTTTTTTGTATGTGTTTTGTTTCGTTTCCTTTTCTCTCTCTCTCTCTCTCTCTCTCTCTCTCTCTTTTCTATTATAATTTCTTTTCTTCCTTTCATTCAGCTTTTCGCTCTTTCCTTCTCAACATGCCGCACTTGAAAAAACAAAGTATTCCAACAAAGTGGTGATCCTCGGAGAAAATTGCGTCTCGTCGACGTTCCACACGACGATGATGTTTTTCGAGACGAGGAAACGAGAACTCGCGTTCGTGAGGAACTTAAACTATGTACATACATACGTACGTAATACCGGGACTGCAAATAAAATGTTTCCGACGTGTTACGCCCATAACGAGAGAGAGAGAGAGAGAGAGAGAGAGAGAGAGAGAGAGAGAGAGAGAGATGAAATAGTTGCATCGTAACTGATGTTCTCTCTCTCTCTCTCTCTCTTTCTCTTTTGTGAAAAAAATACCTTTTATATATTACTACCAGATGAGTTATTAAAACCTACGATCGAATTTTAGGTTATTAAAATATGTTGAACGGATAATAAAGATTTATTGAAAGTGTAAAATACTTGAAGATAATCGTTTGCCTTCTTCATCAATCAACCCTGACAATGACCATGAATCTATCGAAATAAGATTAATACTATATTTTTTCGAAGATAAATTCTAACGAAAGTATTTTCAATAACGCGTAATTTTTTTTCATTCGTTCGAAACCTTTTATATATATATATATATATATATATATATATATATATATATATATATATATATATATAAGTAAAACGTAATATTTTAATGTTATGAAAGGATATGAGATTACTGATAAAAAGAAAGATATTTGAAAGAACGTCTCCAGTAGAATCTATCAAGATAAATTAACATTCCGGTAGCGCCATAGAAATATCTCTTTAACTCTATAATAGAAGAATAATAATCGTTTATATTTTGACACTACAAACCTATTCTACTTATACTTCGTAATAGTGCACGTCGGATTCATCCAGATGTGTACACATATTCATCTTTCATTATCAGCTTCGAAGCACATCTTGAAACGTAAGATTGAGCCACAAAGAGGGAGGTTAGAGGTCACGCTGTCTCTTCGTCGGGTTACACAGTGGTTAAGAGCGAAGATTGGTGGGGGTCGGGAGGAGAGAGAGAGAGAGAGAGAGAGAGAGAGAGAGAGAGAGAGTACGATTTACGGTGCATTAACGGGCCCAGACTTCAACGCTACCACTCCCTCTCTCTCTCTCTCTCTCTTTCTCTCACTACCCCCCCCCCCCTGTCTCATACAAACTTTACGGTACGACTTAGCCCTCTCCTGACCAAAGCACTCGAAAGCTTTCGGAATCAAGTCGTTACTTCTGGCCGAAATACTTCGAGGCGTCCGGCAATGCTTTCACGCCTGGCCGGCTTTGTAGCTAACCGCATTAATTTCTCTACGACTTTACGTCATTCCTACCAACAGATACTATCCATCTCAGTTTCTCTCTCCCTCTCTCTCTCTTTCTCTTTCAAAATACTATATATTTTATAATATAAGATAGATAGCTAGATAGATAAACAGAGAGAAAGGGAGAGAGAGAGAGAGAGAGAGAGAGAGAGGGAGAGAGAGAGAGAGAGAGAGATGAAATAAAGACGGGAAATCGATTTTAATTGAAATTCGAGGCTAATTATCGTGTCGTTCTTCCGAAGATTAATTTCGTTGAATATTCAATATCATCGGAGTGATTAAGAAATTACGTGTGAACCTAGAAGGAGAAAGATCCTTATCGGTGAAGGAACGGGGTTGGTTCGACACGTACCAAACACCTTTCCCATCTTCTTCGGCGTTACTATCTTCAAGCTCGGACATTAATTTCGTGCTCAGCCGGATAAGGCGTTATTAATCCTCGAAGGGATCCTTACCGGAGAAATACCACCAACCACCGATGATTACTTCACCCGTGTCGTGATATACGCGAGCATTTTATACTTAGGACTAATCATCCTGATCTGTGATAAGTTTTCTTTTAAAGGATCCTTTACGAGAAGTATTTTTGGTCGTACGATTCGTTCCTTCGTTTCAATTCGTTCGTTCGTTCGTTCGTTCGTTTCGTTTCGTTCACAATTAAGATCTCTCGTTTCCTTCGAAATTTCAATTAACTTAGAATTTAGTTTGACTTGTTCCAAAATACCTAAAGCTTCCTCGATTATTCGAAATTCTTAGTGAACTACACACGACTTTTCGATCTTCTCTCCGGTTACTATTCCTGGTCGCATTCCTTCTCGGAGAGACTATCCAAGATGTTAAGCTTGACGTTACGACTGCTCTGTTACTCGGTTTCCGTCACATTAGTTTACGAATTTTAGCGGACTCAGGAATCTCTATCTATTCTTAAACGCTCGAACAAATTGATCGACTTTTCTCTTTTTCGTTCTTTATTTTTTCTTCCTTTTTCTACCAGAGTGTATTCCTCCGATCGAAAGTAAAGAAACTTTGATCTCTTTGAAACTTTGATCTCAAGAAGAGAGAAATACTAAAGACAAATATATGATATCGTACGGAACTTCTCACGGTTTAAACGTTTTTTCTAGCGACGTTTTTTTCCCCCTTTCCCAGCATCTATCCACCCCTACCTACCCACATACCCCTCCTCCCCCTTTTTCTATTTGCCTATTTTCTGTTTTTTTTTTTTTTTTTTTGCGTTTTCCTTTTTTATTTTGATTATTATTCTTTCATGCACATACATACCGAATGTCGGCACGATTTATGCTCTTTGTTGCGGTAATAAGCTCCTTATTTCAACGGCGTGGGAAAGTTTAAAAACGCTATTTATTTTTAAAAACGCGTACTGTAATGAAGTTCGTAATCCTCGGTGTTGGTATAAGGATGCTGTTCTATAAACTTCCTTTTAAATACCCGTTGGAAAAAAGAAGTCCAAGGATATTCCATCGTCGCAGAGCATGCTCGTTGTTGGGTATTTACTGAAAACTTTTCTCTATTCCTCCTTCGCTTGGTGCTCGAACGATGACGATGACGATGACGATGACGATGATGAGAACGGGGATGTTTAGAATATTACGCGTGCATGGGAGAAGCTTTTCCAAGAAAAGTAGACTTTTTATGTACCGTTGTATTAATTTACGAAGAGAAATGCCTTCAATTTTCCCACCCTCGTGTTTTATCCTTGATCGATTCTTTATCGTCGAACGGAATAAACGGGAGGGTAGAAGAAGCGCATCGTTAGATAAGCATCGACATTACTTTTTGTTATGGCCAATTCAACATTTATAACGCTATTTTTCAGTCTTCAATGAGCAGCACATCTTTCGTAGATTATCGAATGAGATCTAAAAAAAAAAGAAAATTCATAGAGAAGATAAACGGGGTTTTGCATCGTAAAAAAGAATTCTTATTTCTCATAAAAAGGAATTCTTATTGACTCATTAACCATATCCTTTTATTGTATATAACCATATGCATCCGACGGATAAAGTATGAAAAAAGAAAAAACGATGTATTGCATGAAACCTGTTCTACGGGAGGAAAAGGGGGAAGAATTATAAAAATGGGATATATCGAATCTTAAAAGATAAGGAACGAACTTAATAGTCTCTCTTAGACGCTTTTAACGACTGGACTTATCCTTCTTTTCCTTCCCTCCTACTTTATCAGTTTTTTCTTTTTTTCTTTTCTTTTCTTTTATTCCTACCTCTTTTTTATTATTCTTTTTTTTTTCTTTTTATGTAATCCCTCCCCGTATTCCAAGATTCACTTTATCCACGATTTTACGCTCGTTTCGTAAAAATCTAAAAGCCTTCCTTGATAACTTTTAATTTCCATTAGTCGACGTAATTATTTGTTCGCTTAATGTGCCTTTTTCTTGTTATACATGTATATATATAATAACAAAAAAATATATATATATATACTACATAAATCATACACACACATACATCTAATCGTTATCATTGGTAGACGTCGTAAGATGATATAAGCATCATGTACGTCGAGCGATCTCATTAAATCCTGAGAGAGTTATAAAGGGGGAAAGCACCTTAAAATTTTGCCGGAGCTTTCTCTCTCGGCTGAGAAATTGGTCCTTTGCGAGTAGGGTCGAGGGCGCTCGGTTTGCTTGAGAAACCAGTAGAGAACGTTGACGTAACGCGGAGCATTCTTGTTGACTGACAAACGGCGAACAATTTGCGCATGGAAACTTTGAAAAGAGGACTACTAACTATGGAATATGACACGCGATTGTGGCTTCTTTTTTTCTCTCACTTCCTTTTCTTCTCTCTCTCTCTCTCTCTCTCTCTCTCTCTCTCTCTCTCTCTCTCTCAAGTTGACCGAAAATTCTCTCTTCGGGTAAGAGAAAACGTTACGGAAGGAAAGATGTTGTAATTTCATCTGACATCGGCCAACGAAATTCTCGTGGGATCCGACGAACGCGTTCCTCACGCTTGGTATACTTCTTTCTCATTATTCTCTCTCTCTCTCTCTCTCCCTTTTTTTCTCTTTTGTTTTTTCTCTTCCTTTCTCTCTCTCTTGTATTTTATCCTTCTTTTTCTCTTCATCTTTTTCATTTTCTCTTTCTCTTTCTCTTTGGACGGCTATCAAAAAGGGGGAGAAAGAAAGACAGCCAGCAAACAGACAGACAGAGAGAGCGCGCGCGAGAGAGAGAGAGAGAGAGAGAGAAAGAAAGAGAAAAGGAAACAAGAAAAGTAGAGTTGGTGACTTTGAATGAACTCTAGGGCACGGCTTTTCTCGGATTTCCATTGCGACGTAAATGCGCGTCTCTTCTTGGTGGTCCGCGCGTTACAACGCGAAGAAGAAGAAGGCGAACACAACGATGACGACGCAAGACGGCAAAAAGGAGCCACGACGCACGTAAACCGTACACAGAAAAAGACTTTTGTCAATTTTCGTCGTTATTCCCACGGGAAGAATGTCGACGTTTTGGAAGAAAAAGATAGATAGAGGGAGAAGGGTGTAAGAGTGAGAGGGAGGGAAATGTAGAAAAGGAAGAAAGTCGCAGGGCTCTTTGGGGGAAACGGAAAATGTGGTGGTGCGCGCGAGACTGTCTTCTTTCTTTCTTTTTTTTTTTGTTTCTTCTACTTCTTTCGTCTTCTTTTCTCGATGTGCCGCTTGCTCGTGCCAGGTAAACGTTTCAACCTTCTTTTATATCTTTTTAAGACCATGAAAAAAGACAATTGAGAATTCTCGATCGAAACGTTACATAAGGTGACGTATGCGACAATTTAACCTCGTCGAGTAACGAATCAAAGTGCTTTATAAAGATTTTTCTTTTTTTTTTTCCATACATTAACATACCCGACACGCAAGCGCGCGCGCGCGTGTGTGTGTATATATATATATATAAAAATATATATTAAAACAAAAACAAAAAAAGAAACAATGTGAATGTGAATTATAAACGAATAAATTTAAAAACAAAAATAAAAAAAGAAACAAAAACAAAATTCAGAAAAAAATACAAATGTAATAATGATTAAAATAAAATAATCGAAGGTGTAACTTAATATAAAGTACATAAATAAAATATATATATGGTTTGTATCATCAATTTTGTAAAATCATTGGTATCGAATTAAGTAGGCTATTAATATTTTTTATTAATTATTTATTCCCTTTCTTTTATACAATTTAGGTTATATTTTTATTTATAGTAAAAATGCTTGAAGTATTCTACATTTAGAAACCTTTTGTATTTATTATTATATATGTTTATATATTATATATATTATTATTATTATTATATATATTATATATATTATTATCATTGTTAGTACATTTTAAAATTTGTTATTTCTCTTTATTTATGTACTTTATATTAAGTTACACCTTCGATTATTTTATTTTAATCATTATTACATTTGTATTTTTTTCTGAATTTTGTTTTTGTTTCTTTTTTTATTTTTGTTTTTATATTTATTCGTTTATAATTCACATTCACATTTTGTTTCTTTTTTTGTTTTTGTTTTAATATATATTTTTTTATAATTCTAACTTTTTGTACGTCCTATTCCCTTAATCTAAATATTATTACTTGATCTATAGATCAATATGCGATGATCCATAATTCCCGATTCTTCCTAAATATTTCCTTCGGATACGTATATATGTACGTTAAATAGCGTTCTCTTTAATTATCGTGGTTTTAATCAAGGCTTATGGATTGCACGGTCGGAACGCATTTGTAAAGTCGTTAAAGCTTTTTTATTCTATGGAGATACCTCGAATGGCTTGGTATATAATACACAAACACACACACACACGCGCGCGCGTAATGTTCGTTATCTCTATGAAAAGTATTCACGACTGAGGAGAAAAAAAGACAGAAAATACACGAAGAAGTCAAGTGCATCGTCCTCGTAGTAGTCCTTTGTGAACGCATCGTGGTGCGTTTACAATGCCGTACTTAGATACAGTCGTATTAGGCGAAAATATCTTAATAAAATGTTCCTCCATAAATTGATTGAATTAAATGAAAAAAAATGTATGATTATCATTGGTTCGTTTGGGATATAATAAATATTGAAATATTATACTCTGCATATCAAAATGAGAAATGAAATTATTATCATTATCATCATCATCATCATCATTATTATTATTATTATTATTTTTTTTTTTTTTTTTTTTTTTCATTGTCGTACAATATTTGTTTCTTTTTATTTTTTATTATTTAACGATCATACAATATTCTCTTCCTTTATTTATATATTTATTTATTCATTTTTTTTTGTATGTGTTCGTTGTCGATCGATTTAATACTTTTTATTTTTCCCTTTGTCGAGTTCGTTTCTCCCTCTAGTGGTACTTGAAAGGGAAACGTGTACGTTCGTTCCTGACGTTCACGGTTAAGTGGATTCGAAAGAGAGAAGATGTAAGGGATAAGAAGAGGGGGAGAACGAAGGAGAAGGAGGAAGAAGAAGAAGAGGAAGAAAAAGATGATGATGAAGGTGAAACAAAAGAAAAAAAAAAGAAAAATAGAAGAGGGGAAGAGAAAGACGCTCGCCAGTGTAATTTTAGAGACGTCTGTAAACGCAAAGAAGATGGAGGTGTACATACGTGGTTCGAGCTGGCGAAGATGGTTTAATAATATACATGGCCAGGCGAGTAGTGCGAATGCGATAATAAACGATCGGACGTGTACGAGTGCGCTACGTTGAAACGTCGTGGCTCGACTAAGTGGATTTATGTGATTGTTATCGTTCTCATAATTGATAACGATGAGAGAGAGAGAGAGAAGGTAAGGTAAGGTAGGAAGGAAGGAAGAATTTCATTGTTGTACAGGCCGAGTTGGTGCACACACAGCCGAGCTAGAAGGAAGCTTACCACTTTTAGTTACCGAGATTCAACCCCTAAACCTCGTATTAATATTTCAACTCTCCGTCCTTGTTTTAATACAGATTTTATGACTTATAGAACAAACGAGATTAGTTTACTATGAGATACACGAAAGAAGTTATTTCATATCGAGATATAATATCACGAGAACAATGGTTATAAGCCCCCCCTCTCTGTCTGTGCTGTCTGTCTGTCTGTGCTCCCCCTCTCTCTGGTGTGTGTGTGTGTGTGTGTGTGTGTGTGTGTGTGTGTGTGTGTGTGTGTGTGTGTGGAGGGAGGGGAATGGAGAGGGGAAAATGCATATTTTGGATCGGATAAATAATAGTATTTAATTGATCTTCTATGAAATAATATTTCGTTGTTATCTTATGAAAAATTAAATAACTTGGACCTAATGAATATTTAATACTCCGTACGAAACGGCGTTTTCATAAAAGTGGTCGCGTCAGAGTCGTATTATACACGTATTTCGTTTAGAGATATTTTGACATTTGAATTTGTTGAATTATTTTCAATATTATTCCTTTTTCGTTTATAATGACGAGCTGAAAAAATTGATAAGTATTATTTAGTTATTCTTTATATGATTAAGAAATTTTAAGTATAGCGTACGACAAAATATGTTTCGTAATATCTTGAATAATTCGGATTAGTTTCATAATCATCGGCTCATATATGAACTAATAATTGATTTTGTCGTGGATAAAAATGAAATAACGAGAAAACACTACTGACACGAATTAACTATGTTTTTAACGCTTATAACAAAGTACCTGAGAGAATTGATTCGTTTTTATGATAACGTAACAAACGATAGTCGTAATGAATATTAAGTTTTATTAATAATTAAAATTAAAACAAAATTTTGACGGCTTATATATTCGACCAATGATATGAAGTTTAACACTAGAAGCCAGAACACTTTCGTCAAAATCGAATTATTATCGATTTCTTCTAATTTACAATTACCGAAATCGTAATTATTAGGGTGACGTTAACCGATAGTTATTATTGTAAAATTGAACAAATAACAAAATAATAAACCCGCAGAAAGTATCTTTTTCATTTTTTGCTTTTCTTTCTTGTTTTCAAGTACTCGTAAAAAAAAAAAGTTAATAAATGTAATCAAAATAAATACGCATTAAGCGTTGGAGAGTTAGAAACCGAGAATTACAAATATAAGATCAACCAATTATCATGGACGATCAACTATTACAACTATTCTTAAAACGCATTTTGCGGTTAACGTGAAACGAGTCCAGCGGCTTACTTACGTAAGAAACGTTTAAAGGATTTTTCACGTAGACCGGAGGGTATACTTAGCTCGATAGCCCTCTTTTCTCTCTCTCTCTCTCTCTCTCCCCCTCTCTTTTTCATTATCCCTATCTCGGCTTGGTAGGAACGTCGAGCGCACGTGCGTTTTCTCGTTAGGATCCAGGCGGACTTTGGTGAGGGCGGTTAAATTTCAGACGGCTGCGAGTAGTCGTGTCGGAACGGATTCCGACCACGAAGCGAGCGCGTGCTTGCAGATCTCTTTTACTTTTTTTTTTCTTATTCTTTTTTTCCCTTCCTTTTTCTCTCTTTCTTTTTTTTTTTTTCTTATTTTTTCCCCCCTTTTTTTCTTCCTCCCTCCCCCTCCCCTTCCCTTCCCTCCCCTTCTTACGGAATAACTACGAGGAGAGGAAAGTCGCGATTTTCGCGGTAAGGCACGTTCATGGTCCTAACGTTATCAAAATTCCGCGCGTCTTTCCTTTTCTCGTCGTTCCCTCTTTACAAGTCACTGAAGAAGAATCGTTTTTCTTCGCGTTTTTTCTTTCCACCTTCAACCTTCTCTCTCTCTCTCTCTCTCTCTCTCTCTCTCTCTCTCTCCCCCTCTCTTTCCTTTTCAACTTCACGCTCGAGATGGAACGTGTACGAGGCGCGAAAGAAGTTACTCCATGGTGTGCCATAGAGTATGACACAATTGTGTAATGCCTGTCAACGGAGCTTGCCGATGTTTTCTCTCGGTTCCTTTGGCATAATTCGAACGTGAATTCCCCTTTCCCCCTTTCCCCCTTTTCTTTCCCCATGGGAGGAAAATGTTAGGAGAATGGTGGATACGCTCGAGTTGTCGTTGGCACAGCAGCTAAGCTTTTCTTACCGTGTAAGACGGGCCTTAATTAATCTCCTTTCAATTAAACACCACGCCCTTTGCGCTCCGACAAAGGAGCTCGATTCCCTTAGGTGCGGTTAACGCCTTAAGGAGCAGGCGTGAATTTGGAACGACGATGTCTGATTACCGTTCGTTGTTTGTTCAACAACGTCTCTCGCGTTAAACACCGGCCGAATACGGGTCTACGTTCCCTTCAACGACTATCTTGCATCTATATATGTATATGTATGAATGTATGTACGTACGTATATACGTATGTATGTATGTATGTATATATATATATATATATGTATGTATGTATGCATGTATATATGTACGTATGAATGAATGAATGTATGTATGTATGAATGAATGAATGTCTGTATGTATGTATATATGTATGTACGTATCTATGGATAACAGAGGTATCTCTACTAATCGATGTTTCATTTGGATCAATTGTATGTACACATGTATGTATTTAATTAAGTGCAATGCGAGATGATACAACCAACAATTTTTATCCAATGGTTTATCGTATCTATGACATTTTGCTTAAAAGAAAAGTTAAAGTTACTTTATTGTTTATCTAGTTTGTTTGTTTCTTGCAAATTGTTTTTAACTAGACGTTGAAATTAACCGTGAGAAAGAAAACAATGGTTGAATATATCGAAATTGTAGAAGTATAATTTTTTTTTTTTTTTGTAGAATCGTTTCGTTTTTGAGAAAATAAATCTTTTTATTTTTAAAGGAAATCTCATATTGTTGTGGTCCATGACTTCTTTTTTTTTTTCTTCTCTTTTTAACAGATTAAATCTTGTTCAGATTGCTTAATAAGAGATGATGGAATAAGATGAAACAAGTAGTATCATATTTTAATCAAGATTTTTTTTTTAAATACGTAAATAACTAATGGGTTACGATTTGATTTCTAAAGTAAGTCGATTTTCTCGAAAGTAAAGTGTTGTGTGAAAAAGAACAAAAAAAAAAAAAAGAAAACTTATTTAGTACTTTCGATTTATTTACTTATTTTTTTTTTTTTATGTAGAATAACAAGATGCTCGTACCGGCCCGTATATATATAGTATCGAATAAATTTTTCTTCTATATTCGATAGAAAGACAAAAAAATATCGTTAGAATTCCCCTTTCTGAAAAGAATTTATCCCATCCCGTAAAATCTTGCTAAGTATTCTGACATTTATTTCTACCTACCATAAATCCGTTTATTTTCGAGGTCCCTCGCGGAGCTTTGAGGATTTTCTTGTAATTACATAAGGCGTTACCCTTTAACGTTCATTTACACGTTCCCTCTTTGTCATACTCACACCTCGAAAACAGATACCCCTTCTCGAGACTGCTCACGCGAGTGCATAATCTGCTAGCAATTATAACAACTTAAATAAGATGAAAGTTTCAGACTGCTTCTCCCTCTCTCTCTCTCTTTCTCTCTTTCTCTCTTTCTCCCTTTCTCGTTGGTAACAGAGAAACGATAAAAGGAGAACATTATTCACGCTCGAAATCCAACAGATGTCGATGCGTCGTCGACATCAAAGCTGTCGAAACGACACGAATTCCTTCGATTTGGATGTCGGATTACTTAACATTTTCGAAAATGTTTTGAGAGAGGGGGGGGGAGAGAAAGAAAGAAAGAAATGTCATTTACTTCCCATGAGATTCATCGAGTTCTGGTATAGAAAGAAAATAGAAAAAATTACAAGATAGCAGAAAGAGAATAAAAATAAAAATAAAATACAGCGAGGCATACAGAAAAAGAAAGAGAGGGGGAAGGGAGAGAGAGAGAGAGAGAAAGAGAAGAAAAAGTCGAAAAATTTCTCGATGAAAAGGCAAACCGAGTAAGGAAGAAAAAGTAAAGTACGACGCCGAATCCATCGTATGGGCGTCAACTAAGGGCGAACTAAAAAAGTTATGATCGAATCGGTGCAAGTTGCGAGGGATCGATCGATCCTTTCTCGAAATGCTTTCTCTCTCTTTTCTCTCTCTCTCTCTCTCTCTCTCTTCCTCTCATTCTCCTCCACCCTCTCTTTCTTTATTTCTTTTTCTTTTACACGTTCACAGAACGACTCGAGAACCGATTCATACGTCCTGTGAAAATCTTTGAAGAATCGTTACGCTACTCCACCTCGATCATTTTCTTCTCCCTCCCTTCCTCCTCCCCCCCTCTCTCTCTCTCTTTCTCTCTGTTTCCTAATTGATTTTCCTTGCTGGCTTAGCGAGCGCGATTCAACGAACTTCCTTACGGCTCCCCGACTTTTCTCATCGATCTCTGAAGCACGGTCAGCGTGTCGGAGAGAGTTTCTTATCCTAAATGGTTGCAATTTTCACCAAGGGACAAGTTTCGGCGAAGAAAACGAGAAATAGAGGGAAAGGGGGAAGAGAGAAAGGGAGGGAGGAAAAGGACAAAGGATAACGGAAAGGAAGCGAATACTGAGAGATTTTAAGTAAAATAAAAGAGAGCGAGTGAATAAAAAGAGAATGAGCAGAATAATTAAAAAAATGAAAGGGTCGACGGCACAACACGGTTCGCCCGTAAATCGTACCACTCTTCCAGATAGGCTTCCTCGCGAGTGGAATTTGCAGAATTTGCCCTGTGTGCGCCGCTAACGTAGATTATAAAGTATGCAAATATGCGCGAGATGGAACGGCCAAGCGTGTTCGCAGACCGAGAGATAGAAAAGGAGAGAGAAAGAGAGACAGATAAAGATGGAAGGAGAAGAAGAGAGAGAGAGAGAGAGAGAGAGAGAGAGAGCTTGGTCGTTGTATAGTAAGAGAGAGAAGGGAAGTGAGATTACGAGTGTGACAGCGGCCGGTATATAACGCCGAGCAGAGTGGTGGACGAAAGTATGGACTGGCAAGTGGTGTAAATCCAATTTGCGCAACATCACTGGGCTTACGTCGTTTCATTCATTAGTCCTTATTAGGTAGCATTATGCGAGACAAGAGGAAAGCTGCGTTTCTTCCGGAAAAATTAAGGGATAGTCGTATTTTTTCTCTTTCTTTCCTTTTTTTCCTTCTCTTACCTACCCCTATTTGTTTCTTTTTTCTTTTTTGCTAATCTTTTCCCTTTGAAAGCGACGTTGAAACCCTTAAGTAAGACATACCTTATTATTCTTCTCCGCATTTTCATTTCCTTCTAGATCCCCCCCCTTCCCCCGCTTCCTTTCTCTCAATCCAAGCAAGCATTATCATGGTTATAAGACGGATAAAAGATGAAGCCGATAGAATGATCGTTTCTTAGAAGTATTCGTCTATCGAGGATTACGAGTACTTCCCGCAATGCTAATAATACGTAAACATACTCTTGAAAACGAGCGAGACGATAGAGATATCGTCTCTCGAAGTAA
This sequence comes from Dolichovespula media, assembly GCA_911387685.1. Lineage (NCBI taxonomy): Eukaryota > Metazoa > Arthropoda > Insecta > Hymenoptera > Vespidae > Dolichovespula > Dolichovespula media. Next base: position 4,594,471 of record OU426867.1, read on the forward strand.
CAAACAAGCCATCTTTGAAGCTTCTGCTCTCTTTCTTCTTCCTCCTTTTTCTTCTTTTTCTTCTTCTCTTTTTTCTCTTATTCTTATTCTAGAGAGGTAGATAGAGAGGGCGAGAGAGGGAAGGAGGGAGAGAGAGAGAGAGAGAGATTCCATCGTTCTCGCGAAATACTGAAAATTCTTTTCGATGCTTCGTTCCTTCTCGTTGGCGAATACTTTATCGCTTTCAAGAATGTTCTTTGGAACGCGGAGACCCTCTACTTTCGTGCATTTTTTATTTTACTTCTTTGTAGTGAAATATACCTGCACGCACACGCATGCGCATATACATAGTTTGAGAGGGTGAGAGAGAAAAAGAGAGAGAGAGAGAGAGAAGCAAGTAACGAGAAGTTAATGGATGATCTCGACTTTTTCCCACCGTTCATACCGTTCTAGTACCTTTTGTTCTACCGTGTGGAAATAATTCAGAGAGTGTTCGATGCGTCCGGCAAATGGCCGGGATCTACGAACGATTCTCGAATAAAGCACATGGTGAAATTCTGTACAGAATCGCGGCACCGGGGGTCGTTGCGCTCGCCTCTTCTAGGTATACACGATTGAGGCAGAGTGTGCGTGAGGGGGAGAGAGAGAGAGAGAGAGAGAGAGAGAGAGAGAGAGAGAAAATAGGGAAAAGAGGGAAGGATATGAACGGCCCGAATTCCTCGCGTACCACCAACCGTATTCTGCTCTTGAAATACCTGATATACGTTTATTGTAGGCTTCCAGTAAGAAAGAAAGAAACAAACAAACAAAAATATATGACAAAGAAAAAAAAATAAATACAAAAAAAATAAACAACAATATAAAAAAAGGTATTTGTCCGTGTCCCCAACAGTTTCGTCGTTATATCGAATTTAATTGCGTTCATACGCACGTGGTTTGCAAAATTGTGTCCTCGTTAATCCGCGTCGTTTCGTTATTTTCCGTACAATGGCATGCGATAAAATTTTATTTACTTTAATATATCGTACCGAGAATAACAGCATGCAAACAATTCCCTGTTATAGGAACGTCAATAAAGATTAAGCGAAACAAACATAAGTATTTAATCGGTGTAAACCAATTCCGATATTCGTGTACACATATTGATCAGGTTGTACCAAAGAAAGTAATATGGAATAAATAAATGAAAAAAAAAAAAAAAAAAACAGAAAAAAGAAAGAAAAAAAGGAAGAAGAAGAGGAAGAAGGACAGAAGATTAATATTTAATAAAAATGTATTTCATTTCATATTAAATGAATTTCATATAATCTAGTTATTCCTTTTTTCCCTTCTTTCTTATTTCGTTTGTATTTTCAATCAACTTTCAAAAGTCTTGCCATGTTTCTCGTACTTTTCGTAACTTATTCGTGTAGGTACACGAGCGCGTGCTTCTTGCTTGGCAGCTCGTTATTCTTGCAACCAATGATCCACGAGAAGTAATTAAAGTAAACACGCCTTTCTCTCTCTCTCTCTCTCATTCCCCCATGCCCGGCCCCTCTCCTATCTCTTTCTCTATTTCTACTTTTTGTTTCATGAAGAAATTTACTCGGCAGTTGGCCTTCTTTTACAATAGCTTGGTGCTACTCTTCCTTCGAAGAGAGAGAGAGCCAGCAACAGCGGCAGCTAGAGCTCGCTAGCTAGCTAGGACGTTCGGCTCGAGCTCTCGTGTTCAGATCCTAAGTAAGTAGAGCTATCCCTGCAAAGTATACCGGGAAAAGAAAACTAATGCCAGGACTCTGTTTCACCGGCTACTTCGTTTGCCCGGTAATCTTGCCAGGGCGAAGCTCGAATACAACAACGGCGGAGCATCCAATACTCCGACGAGAGAGTATAACAACACAATGGCAAAGTATATAAGTATATATAGCCGGTACAAGTCGATTTCTCGTTACACGAAGTTTCTTTAATTGAAGCACCTTGTCTTATTTCTTTCTTTTCTTTTATCAGACCGAACGAATAACCTTTCAGGAGTTCAATAAGATACAACCAGTGTATGATGGCTTTATAATTATCAAGTTTTATATATATATATATATATATATATATATATATTGTATATAAAATTATCAAGTTATATATATCGGTATATAAGGATATACGGATAGAGAAGACACGTTTCATATATAATCAATACAATTTTAATTAGAAAGTATAAACCTATTGTTTGTACGTCGCCAAACGAATATTTGAAATAGTTAGAAGGCTATCGGACTGACATGAAAGCAGACAAGCCCAATTGGGTATGATTTAACAGCTTGAACGTAAAAACAGACAGTTTGTACAAGTATCTCGTTGTCATCCCCGACAGAAATGAACGAGCAAGTAAGAGAGAAAGAGAAAGAGAGATAGAGATAGAAAGAGGAACATTCTCACACATGGAATCCTTTTAAATCCGTCGAGATTCCCCTCTTACAAGTGGCCTTCTCGCTACGGTTTCTTGTTAACATTGCGAGAGATAAGCATCTCAGGACGTGTGGTAGCGTATTTAACCAAGAAATGAATGTGCTGCGAGAAGTCAACGTTAGAACACACACACACACAAATATATTCATTCATAAAGAAACAGAGAGACACATAAACGTATGAAATGTCGTAATCTTTTGCGTTATTACAAGTATCAATCGAGGAAACATTAATGTAGATATGATATCAAATATTTCTATTCTATTTTATATTCACAATACATTAATTACGTACTCAAGTAAGTAAGTAAATAAGTAAGTGGAAGAATATACTTTCGAAAGTTTCCCTTTTCGAAATGATATTTAATTTAATCTTAATTATATCGCCGTACATTTTTTTTTTTCTTTTCTTTTACCCCTCCTTTCGAGCGAGATAGAAATGATTAATGTAGGTAGTGCCATTCAATGAATAATCTGGCGAGAAGTGTTCAAGAGGGGCGTGGGATAGGAGGGGTGGGGATGGAGAAGGGAGTGAGGGGAGGTGAGATTGGAAGGGATAGAACTTGGAATAAATGGAATAGATTGAAACAGACTTCGGGTCGTTGGTATTACCGTGCTGAGGAACGAAGCAATGAAATGTGAAATACGCGACAAAAGATTCCCTTTTCTCTCTCTCTCTCTCTCTGTCGCTCTGCTTTGCTCTCTTTCTTTCTCTCTCTCTCTCCCTCTCTATCTCCCTCTTACTCAATTCGAAAGCCTTTGTCTCGTACACCGTGACATATGCTTCGAAACCCTTCGGTTTCCCCTTTCACAATCGCGTCTTCTCTCCCGAGTTTATTTTAAGAAAAGGGCCTAAGGTCTCAAACCCGTGCTCAAGAACATATTCGAACGTGTTCGCGTACACATGTCGATCGCGTTCATGCATTCGTATGTCCGTCTTTTTTTTCCTCTTTCCTCCTTTCATTTCTTTTTTTGTTTCGTTTCGTTTATTTTTCCTGAATCGTTAGCTGCCCTTCGTTTGTTTAAGCTACGGCACATTTCTGGATCAATGAATACTAATAAGATAATATGTACACACACGCGCGCGCGCGCGCGCGCACACAACACACACACACACACATGATAAAAGATTGTGTAATATAATAATAATAACTCAATATCAATAATTATTGAATGAACGAATTTAATTATGTAAACGAATTTTATAGAGAAATGTTTGTTCTAAGATAATATATCTCCATAAATCTGATTAAAATATATATGACGGCAATCGTGGTTAATCATTATTATTTTTAATATCGCTTGTCGTCTACGTCGTTGTTGGAATTCAAAATTTGTCCACGTTATTTCGAGATTTTATGATGATGTAAAGGAAGCCATGTCGATACGTCGACACGCGAACATGTATTCTCGACTGGCGATAGTGCGTGTTGTTAGCAGAGAGAAGTGGAGTCGAGGAGTCGAGTTGAATAAATTAAAACCGTCTGCGTATATATAAAGAAAGAATAAGATGAGAAAGAGAGAGAGAGGGGAGAGAGAGAGGGGAGAGAGAGAGAGAAAGAGAGAGAGAGAGTGGCTTCTTAACGCGTCGATGACGGTGAATCGGTCGGCTGCCATAAGTCTTCCCAACAGCTTTGGCGTTTGTCTTTACTCGAGAGAGATAACATACTACACAAATCGGTTCCCGACCTCGTCAATGGCTTCCAAAAATATCATGGCGGCGTCACCCTTCGCTCTGAGAAAGTAGTAAAAGACGAAGAAGAAGCAAAAGTAGAAGAAGGAGATACGTCGGGTGGCGTTAACGTCTTTACCCATAAATACGTCGACGAGATATTGTACTAGAAAGAGAGAAGTTGAAGTAGCAGAAGTAAGGACCACTGTTTTCTCCCTTGTGCTTTTCGAGAAATAAAGCTTTTAAAGAAGGGAGTGGAAGAGGTTAGGTGAAGAAATTTTTCTTCTTCCTCTTTTACGTTTCCTTATCTTCGAATTATAAGCATCGAAATAAAGAGTGAGAAAGACAGACAGAGAGAGAGAGAGAGAGAGAGAGAGAGAGAGAGAGAGAGAGAGAGAGGCGTCGAACGATAAAAATCCTTTTCTTCACGTTCACGCGCCCTCGGGACGAATCGATATCCGTTTTCTCAGCTAACGTAATTGCTAAGTCAGTCAACGACTTCCAACGGGCACTGTAAATTCTTTAAACTGCGAAGGAGACCGATGGGAAAGAGAACGAGAAGAAGAACCGAGAAGAAACTCCATTTAGTTCGGATTACCGACACTCGTTCTGCAATATGCATGAAAGGAAGGAGCATACGCTTCGCTTGCATTAAAAAACTCGATTCAAATGGATGGTCGTTCCCCCGAACAAAAGGGGATATTCATTAATTATATCCACCCGTGGAAGAAAGCTTCTCCAAAGCAAGCGTAGGACGAGTTAAAGGTACCACCTTCTGTTTTATCGACTATATTTCACTTTAGATTCCTTCGATCTATCTTTGATCTTTTTTTCAAAGCCATTCAAGAATCTAACGTCGTGATCGTTCAATGAGAGATATAGAGAGAAATTGTATTTTTAATATTTAATTCCATTCTCCGTTAATATCGATAATTACGTTTCTCGATATAATACGTCGTTAAAATTCAATATTAAGATTTTCAGTAATTTTTTCTTAAAATTAAAAAAAAAGAAAAATAAATAACTACATTTTCACATTTTACTATCAACGAAATCGTAATCGTTGAAAAGAATATATCAATCATTATTCTTTTATTGTAATAATCAAACTGATTGATCAGGTCGTTTCTCTATATTATTGATTATTATGTAGTTATAATTGTTTCATACATTTATAAAAGAAACAAAAAATTGTTTATAAAAATCCTTTTTCTCCAACGTTGTTCCCTTCTAAAGGATCATTTAAAGAGACCAGTGATATATATATGTATGTATGTATGTATGTATGTATGGATGATGTGTATGTATATATATATATATATATATATATATATATATATATGCGCAGAGGTTACCACTGCCTACTACTACTCCATTACATTATGAATTACTCGATTACAACTCTAGACCGGACATCGTATAATCTCGTATAAAACGACGTAGCCCCGTGATACGAATAATTTGCTACGATACGTCGCGAAGCGAGTCCTCCATTTCCTCCTTCTCCTCCTCCTCCTCCTCTTCTTCCTCTCCTTTCTTTTCGACCACCACCATCGCCACCATCACTACTACTACCACTGGCTCATCGTGACGTAAGCAAATAAAAATGTCGGAATCGGTCGTGGTGTGGCGACCACGCCTCTGCATTACGTTCTTAACGATCTACGCACGTCGCTCTTCTGCAAAATACGTGTGCCTTGAGTCTCGACGATTATCACCGGCAGCGGCCTGACCATTATGCTCACTAGCTGGCTACTAGAGAGAATAAGTTAAGGGTCGAGAAAGCAGCACACGACGAGCTCCTATATAGTCCCTCTTTAGCATACTTAAAGTAACCTAACCAAATGAAAAATTTACTTTTCGGTGTACGGAGTGCCTCAAAGGAGTGCATAAATGTATAATAAAATGTTAAGAGGGAAGAAAAAGGAAAGAACGTTCTTTTTTCTTCCATTTTCTTTTTTTTTTATATATATATTATATGTTACTTTATTTTTATATATATATTATAATATATATAACAATATATATAATTATACAATTATGTATACAATAATGTAACATATATATATATATATATATAATACAGAAGAATATCTTTGTTACTTTTGATGATATAAATATCTTTATGAAAGAGTATATTTGACTCCAAAGAACTGATACGGTGAGAGAGAGAGGGGGGGGGCTTTTATCTGAAGATCATATTTTCCATATTTATGAAGGTCACCGACATTTCTTGAAATGTAATTTGATATTTTTTCTTATACAAAAATTCCAAAGCGGATCAGGCATTCGAAATATACTGAATTTATGTTATCGTGATCACCGTGAACAAAAATATCCCAAAGTTTATTGATACTATAGATCTACGAAAGATATTGTATTGTTCCAGATATGATATCGTAGTACGATCCTTTATTTATCGTATATTCGTATATAAAATCCCAATTAAATTATATAAGTACGTAGAGAATGGAGGACCGAGTAAATATAGTGTGAACAAAAGAAGCTTAGAAAAGGAGACTGCTTTTGAAACGTCAGTAGCTTTCACATCTTAAAGCGTACTAACTGCACAATAAGAGAAAAAAATAAAAACAAAAAAAAAGGAAAAAAAAGAAAGAAATAAAAAAAGAAAAGATCATTGCCTCGGGCAAAAGCTGCTGCGTCCAGTTTCACTTCCTTGACCCGGAGAGTTATTCCACGTCGTCTTTTTCGTCCATAAAATTTTCCTTCGAGTAAAAGCCGTCGTTGCCTCCGACAAGATCGAATGAACGGCGAGGAAAGAATGAAGGATCGAGCCCGATAAAAGCGGAAGTCGAGAAACTATTGCTCAAGGCAATAACGGAGCCCAATTAACTCGGATTCGAACTATTATGCTTCTATAAGCGTTAGAAGAAACCTTCGCTACGATCGGAAGTGCAAACAACGAGCTTATTGAGTTACGTTCGCAAGCGCAGGACTCGTTAAGTTCTCGCCTACGTTTTTCGTTTCGATTTCGACGTCTCGATAGGAGACGCGTTTTTGTTCATAAGATGGTCGCAAAGTAGGCTTACTGAGAATCGAAAGAAAAAAAATTCTCTCTCTTTCTCTCTCTCTTTATTTCTTTCTTTATTTCTCTCTCTTTTTCTTGGATATGCAAGGCCGAGCAATCAAGCACTAATTGCATCTTACGTTTCGTATCGGCCTAGAATGCCTGTTACGAAGCAACCCAACAAGTACGGTAATTAACATCTCGGTCTTCTTCTTCTTCTTCTTCTTCTTCTACTTCATCAGAACCTCCCAGCAACGTGGAGCTTTTACTATGGGGTGGGCTGCGAGACGAAATCGATTTGCCCTAATAACGAGATGAGACGTCGGGTAAGAAGGTGAGAAAATACTCCATCGATATTCCTCCCTCTCTCTCCCTCTCTTTCTCTCTCTCTCTCTCTCTCACTCACACACACACACACGTTCTCTCGTGCTCTCTCGCTCGTTCTCTTCGTTTCGCTGCTCGAAGATTAGGCTTGTATAACATAAAACATTATTCTCTTGGGAAGAGCGAGAGAGCAACAGAAAGAGAGAGAGAGAGAGAGAGAGAGAGAGAGAGAGAGAGGGAGAAAGAGAGAGAGAGAATTTGAAGAAACCAAGAGAAGCACGTTCGAAACTTCGATCCCTCCTTAACGAGACTTTCCTACCAGATACCTACGGATGTTCTAACTAATTACTCTTTCATACTACTACTTCCTTCGACGTTGCCTCGGAATTGGCGTCCGCCTCGTTCTCTACTCTTTCAACGATGTATCTTCCTAATATGGTTTAACTTACTGTAGGTCCGAAATGTAGGAATTACATGTATATCCGTTTTCTTTTTCTTAAAAATTCAACGTTGAAAGCAAGAGAGAGAGAGAGAGAGAGAGAGAGAGAGAGAGAGAGAGAGAGAAAGAGAGGATGTGTATGCGTGTGAGTGTAAAAGAGGAAGAAGATAAGCGATGAATCAAATTTCTTGATATCCGTGAATATAATAGAGGGAGAAAGCATCGTGAAGGAAATGGCTTCTGGAGAAAAAAAAATCTGCAGCACTTAACGGCATGACGGTGACGTATTACTCAAGCAAGAAGATCGAAGCAGTTCACCCCAACCTCTCCCCGTACAGAGTCTCTCTCTCTCTCACTCTCACTCACACACACACAATACTCAAAGGCAACCGTGTCAATGTCGTTATACTTTTTTCTTCTCCGTTTCCCCGGTGGATTATTAATTATTCCTTTGGATCTTTATTACTCTGCTAACGTGACTTGGTGCTAGTCATATTTGGGAGAAGAAAGGAGAGAAGAGGGATGGTAAGATGGACGTCACTGTATATACAGTACATAAGTAGTACGTGAGTTGGGAAACTTGAATTAGCTATGGTTACTAGAGTCAGTGAATGAGAAAGAGAGAGAGAGGGAGAAGGGTGAGAAAGACGGATAGATGGAAATAGGGAGAGAGAGAGAGAGAGACAGAGAGAGAGAGAGAGAGAGAGAGAGAGAGAGAGATGAGAGAAGATAGGACTCCTTTCCATCTCGTGTACGATCTCACCTATCTCTTGAACGATCGCGGCTTGTACTCGGTGTTTGCGCTCACACAAAGGTGAGGAAGCGAGCTTATAGGCAACCTACACGTTGGGGCAATCAAACGGGCAACGTTCTCTCCTATGCTTAGCTGCTCGCTTTTGGTGTTCACAATGCTCGTTGTTGTACTTTCATTATGGATAGTAGTATATCACTGGACATCGATAGACGTTCTCGTCGTTGTTAGATTTGACGTTTATCGTTGTACTTTTCTGTAATCAGAAATAATTGCATCGAATCGAGAGAGGATTAGGTCTCTCTCTCTGCGCGCGCGCGCGCGCGTGTGTGTGTGGTATTCTTCCTTCTTTTTTCCTTTCTATTTTTACTCTTTAGTTATGGTCCATCCATCTCACAAACTCGCTTCTCTCTCGTATATTGTCATAAGGAAATCTATGAATCTGGGTCAGGGACGCCCTAAGGATTTCGTCGCTTTTTCCAAGCGGATTTCCAAGCTCCGAGACTCGTACTTTGTTCGAGGGAAACCTAAAGTAAGTGGATTTTCGCGTTACACTGGGAAGTATTTTTGGTGAACTTTTTGAATTCTTTTGTATAAAAAAAAAGAGTAAGAAATTAAAAAAATAAAAGGAAAGAGAAAACTCGACGAGAGAGTCGTCTCCTCGTCGCGACTGCCTTAGAACAAAAGTCATGTATGCAATAAGTCCATAAGTTTTTATCTCTCTTTTTCTTTCTATCTCTTTTTATCTGTATTTCTCTCTCTCTCTCTCTCTCTCTCTCTATTTATCCATCTATCTACCTATCTCTATTTCCATCTCTATTTCTCTCTCTCTCTCTCTCTCTCTCTCTCTCTCTCTCTCTCTGTTTCTTTTAATAGGTTTTTATTCGTCTACGATCTTTCTCAGAACAATTTATCTTCGGTCAATTTGTTTCCCCGGTCGAAGTAATTACGGCGATTTCGCCGTACGGGTATATACGTGCTCGATAATAAACTTTATCCCGTTTCGAAAATCGAGAAGCTCCGCGAAATCGCCGTACGCGAGAGGATTACGATGTGTTATGAAAGTTTATATCTCCCTTCGCTTCGAGAGAGGTTGGAAAAGGAATCGACCATAAAATTCGATGCATTTAATAACGTCGTGTAATGTCCATAATGTCGTTGATACTAAACTTCTGCGTTAGGCACTCCGTCTTCTCCATTCTATTCTCCACTGCTTTTTTATTACTCTTCCGGTCTAACCCACCCTACGGATTTTGTCGTTCGATATTTTATTATCTACCATGGGAAGATGACGTAGCTAAGAAGAGAGAGGGAGCGGGTCAACCGATTGAGATGTACATCTTACCCTCCCCTCTTCCCTTCGCCCTTATCGTCTACCCCCCTCTCTCTCTCTCCTCAATCTCTTAACGTAAAACTATTGATCTTGATTTTAATGCAACATCCACATATTTCCAACGTTTATCTTAAGATTGAGTTTCTTCAATGCTTTCAAGTCGTTTCTTCTTCGTATTTTTTTTTGTTTTCTTTTTCTTCTGTTTTCTTTTCTTCTTTTCGTTCTTCACTCGTCGTCGTTAATTTGAAGGGTTATAAAATGTTGAAACATAAAAGAGACAAGCCGAGAGTACAACGAATGAATCGGCGTTATTTTGTTTTGATAAATTGTAAAACCGAATGTTCTCTCTCTCTCTCTCTCTCTTTCTCTTTTCCTTTTTTTGTATTTTGTTTTGGAGTTGCGGTTAACCGAATAAAATCGTGAGATCGTACGTCGACCACCGAATTGAAATTACGCGGGCGAATGATGTCGTGTAAAGAGGGATATTTTTTATGTAGCTGTAAACTCTGACTGAAAGAACTGTCACATGGGGTCGGTGGTGCGATCAATGAGAAGCGAGAGCTCGCGAAACAGTAACAATGGTCTTTCGGTATAAAAAGAAGGAACGTTTCTTTCTCTCGTGACCCCTATTTCGATTTTCATTTCTTCTTCTTCTTTTTCTTCTTCTTCTTATTATTATTATCATCATCCTTTTTTTCCTCTCTTTTCATTTTTTTTTCTTTACCAATCTAGCACTTCTTTCTCTCCATAAGAGAAAGAAGGAAAGAGAAGGGAGGATATATACGAGAGAACGAACGAACTTGTGAAGCTGGTAACGATTACACCGGCAAAAAAGATGGCAGAGAACGATTCGAAACGAACGAGAGTGAGTGAGTGAGTGAGTGAGTGAGTGAGTGAATGAGCGAGCGTGAGAGAGAGAGAGAGAGGGAGGAAGGGAGGGAGTAAGCAAGCGAGCGAGTGAGTGAATGAGTGAAGAAGAGAGAGAGAGAGAGAGAGAGGGAGGGAGATACAGATAGATAGAAAAGGGAACGGGAATCCCTCCGCTTGATTAATTAAAACCAGACGGCGTATTCCCGGGGAATCGAATGTTGGCACACGTGGCGGGATCAATGGGCCAAAGCCCGTGTCTGGTTTTCCGGTGCGGCGCAATTTGTCGAGCGAGAAAAGGTTTTCCCGAAGTTCCTCCGGCGATTTTCACGAGGCGAGAAAAATCCACCGGTGAGCTCTATCTGTCCGATCGAGAAATCTCAGCTCGATGGGACAATACTTTTATATAACCCCTCTATCTTCCTCTGATCGTTTGCTTCCGAAACTATCTCGACGAAGATCTAACCCTCGAAGGGATCGAATTTTGTTTAAGCTTGATTCTTCCCCCGAAGAAGGGAAGAATATTCTAATCGCGAATTCTAATCGAGGTACGATCGTATTTATTGTATATACGAAGTTCGTGGGAATAAAGTAGTGATCTACATTCTTTAAAAATATCGTTTAGATGATTTAGAAGGATATTGAGTTTGGACTAAGCACGTTTGTATCTTAATGTAACCCAAGTTTTTTGTAGTATCGAAAAGAAAAAAAGAAAAGAAGAAGAAAAAAATCTATATAATGTAAAACTTATGGTATATACTATATACCAACATATATACTATATACATATGGTATACTACATACAACGATAAGTATAATTTATATTTAGCCAAGCATATTAAGCTTTGGATAAAAACTAACAATTAATTTTCTCACGAATAAATGCAATAAAAAGTATAAAATTCAGATATCTATAAATATATATAAATGTGTGCCCTATTCAAAGTTATAGCGCGTGAAAACAAAATTAAAGATCGAAATAGAAAAATTCTACTTGCAATAGAGGGACGATGATTTACATTTTATAAAAACTTTTTTACGCGACTAAGAGAAGACCTTTCGAAAAATATTCTTTGAAAATATTATTTAAAATTTGAGAACGGGAGTTCGAATTTTCTCTTGGCATTCCGTTTGATCAAAATCAAAGAAGACAATGGAAAAAACTTATCCACTTTATTTCCTATCAAAGAACAGTGATTTGTAATAAAAATTTTTACAAATAAAGAAAACTTATATTCTTTAAAAACATCTAGTCGTTGTACGCGAAAAGAAAAGCGAGGGATCACTTCGAAAAATATAATGAACAAAACTTCCTTCGTTTTTAGAGTTCAAATTCACCTGCTGTTCTTACCTTTTTCATTTTAATAAAGGATTATTTCTTATATCACATCGGATCGAAAACTAAAAATAGGAAGAGAGAGAGAGAGAGAGAGAGAGAGAGAGAGAGAGAGAGAGAGAGAGAGATGTGTAACAATTCGCAAAGTATTCAAAAGTATTTTTCTCGAAAAGGAAGGAACAACGTTTCTCAGTGTTTCGAAAGTTTCGATGTACCAGTTTCCGTTCTTTTATCGGGTTATCTTTAGAAGGAATATACTTTGAGATAGAAGTAATAAATAGCTCTCTTCCCATCCACCCCTGTGTGTGTGTGTGCATGGGCGCATATATATATAATATAAACTTAAACAATTCTCGCATAGAGTATTTTGTTCGAAAACGATCGTTCTTTTCTCCACATGTTCTCACATAGTTTTCTTTTTGATCCCATCTCTAGGCGTTTATGTAACGTGTCTTGTACATTTTCCGTCTTCATTTGATATTCCCGGAAGGTGATTCTTGTACGTTGTGTGTTTCAGTCGCAAAAGTATATCAGATTTTCAGTTAGCTTTCTTCCCTTAGGGATACAGTTTTCGTTAAACAGAAAAGAGAAAGAAAGGGGGGGGGAGAGAGAGAGAGAGAGAGAGAGAGTTAGAGAAAGTAGAAAGAAGGAAAAAGAGTAAAAAAAGAGCGCACGTTCGGAAGAAGAGCAAAGTATTTCACGTTGGGATGCCCCGAGGTGTATCTCGGGGAAGTAAGTGTTGGTGATGAGATTAAGGGTGCTTTTCCAGTAGGGAACGCCGAGTCATACATATTCGATACCATTTGAGACGGCGTAAAGAGCAACTGGGAATATGTGGTATCCCGACGGTGCCTGTAGGCAATTTCGATGTCGATTTCCAGTCTACGTTTATTTCCTCCGTGAGTAAAACTAATTATCAGGCCTTTCTTCCTCCCTAAGGTATTATAGGGTGAACTCCTACAAATTTTCGAATATCATTCCGTTTCCTTTTACATTTGTAAACGAACCCTGTCTTCTCTCAACGTTATCGTCATTTTCCTTTTTTTTTTCTTCCTAACTCTTCCTTCCTAGCCCCCCCCCCACTCCCTCCGCCATAATTTCCATTCGATTACAAATTTTTCGTTATATTGAACATAATGCAAATTAATGTTATATATATACATATATATATACATATATATATATATATACA
>OU426867.1:4612832-4650673 GCA_911387685.1 Dolichovespula media
ACTAAATAAAATGAGAATAGGAAGATGGGGTGACGTAACTTCGATCGAACTTCGAACGATCGAGGAGGAGGCAGATATTTCTTAAAGAAAAAAGAAGAAAGGGAAAGAAAAGAAAAGAAAAGGTATCATCTAGTTCTCTCTCTCTCTCTCTCTTTCACTAGGAAATACTATCGTATATTAGCCGAATTCGATTTAACGGATCGTCTGCCCTTCCGTTTCCGGCCACGAACAAAATCTCTGAAAATCCTTGGTAGAAGGCAGAACATAAAACGACAGAAAAGAAATCGGTGGTGGGGAGAAAAATCGGTGAGATAAAAAAAGGGTAGCCCTTCGTAAACACGGCCATGTTTCTCCCTCTTTTTCAATACCTCCCTCTCTCTCTCTCTCTCTCTCTTTTTCTTTTTCTCTTTCTCTCTCGTTTTTCTCTTCTCTCATACAAAATCCCTATACCTTTTCTTTCTCTTTCTTTCCTTCTATTCTTTACTCAGCCCCCCACCCCTCTTTCTCTCTCTTCTGTCTGTTCTAAGGGTACTTTTTCCCCAATATAGAAATAGGTCTCGTATAGGGGCGTGCTTGCTTCTACGGGACACACGTCGCGTAAGAAGAGAAATCGTTTTTTCGTAACAACGATCCGGTCTCTCTCTCTCTCTCTCTTTCTCTCTCCTCTCTTTCTTTCTTTCTCTTTTTCTTCATTCTCCTTCTCTTTCATGGATTTCAATGTATTTCGCGAGAAAAACGGTCTCGTCGGTTTCTTGCAGAATAACTTACGTAAAAAGATATACGATCGCGGAGTGTGTGCTCTTCGTCTTTCCGAGAAAACTACACTTGCGAGCAATGTAATTTTTTATCTCTCGTAAAGGGAACGAGATAGATAGATAGAGAGAGAGAGAGAGAGAGAGAGAGAGAGAGAGAGAGAGAGAGAGAGAGAGAGAGAGAGAGAGAGAAATCAGATCGGTATCGAGCACGATATGTTTAACTGTAGTAGACTTCATTTTTACGCTCGAAGATTTTCGCTAGAATATCGCAACATATTGTTTTCTTTTCCTTGGCTGTGTGTGTGTGTGTTTGTGTGTGTATTTTTCTTTGTTTTTTGTTTTAAATGAAACGAGGAATGGTCGACTTATTTTCGTTGAAATTTGTTTGTTATAGGGAAATTTTTACCGAATTTTGCAACGAGCGCGTTAATCAACATTTTTCTTCTCTAGCAACATGGAAACGTTACCAATGAAGCTCGTTTCGTAAAACACGTTTTTTCGTTAGGAAGAGGTGGAACAGGAGGAGGAGGAGTAGGAGGAGGATAAGTAGGAGATTTGTGTCAGCATTCTCCGTGCAAAAATAGCGTCGAGTATTAAACGGCGCGTATACATCGTAGAGATACATGTGTGTTAGATACACACATGCAAGTAGATAAAAGAGGAGGGAAGACTCAGAAGCTTTAAACTCTTTACTTCTTTGACTGCTCAGCTTGGGATTTCTAGGATAACCTCGCGTGGCCTCGAGTGCTCCTATACTTACGCAGTATCTGTCGTTTAAAATTCCTTCATTTTTTAATGTCATGACTTCTATAAAGGAAAGAGAAAAAAAGGAAAGGAAAAATGAAAAAAAGAAAGCGAAAAAAGTCGAGAGTATGTACATAGAATTGTACCAGAGATCCCTACACGAGTTACCTTCTTTATCTTTTTTTTCTTTTTTTCTTTTTTACTTTTTTACTTTTTTTCTTTTTTTGGCCCCCTTTATTTATTTTTTTTAATCTTCCTCGTTTATCACTTCGTTACTTTTATCGAACTCTTTCGTATTCTTTTGTACCGCAGAATGTTTTATATTGAAAAAGGAGTGAACACGGAACGATTAACAAAGAGTGTGTGTGGAGAGAGACAGAGAGAGAGAAAGAAAGAGAGAGAGAGAGAGAGAAAGAAAGAAAGAGAGAGAGAGAAAGAGAGAGAGAGAAAGAGAGAGAGAGAGAAAGAGAGAGAGAGAAAGAGAGAGAGAGAAAGAGAGAGAGAGAGAAAAAGAGAAAGAGAGCTACTTTTCTTTATTGTTCTTACAATACGACACGCGACCGACATTGGATATTCCAATGAAAAGATCCAAATTAGCGGAAGATTATGACGGGTGAGCGGGTGGCGGGAGCAAGGGAGAGGAGAGATGTAAGATAATAGAAAAAGGGACAGAACTGAAAGAAAGAAAGAGAGAGAGAGAGAGAGAGAGAGAGAGAAAGAGAGAGAGAAAGAGAGGAGAGAGGAATGAAGTTAAAAACTCGAAACGTGATCTCGTCAGCGTTTTCCTTTTTTGTTTTTTCTTCTTGTTAATCATAATGGAATGGTTTGTTAATGCGGAGACATATAGGATCAGGAAGCCAGGCAAGTAATACAAGCAAGCGGTATAAGTCAGAATTCATAGCGCCTCTGTCGGATTTTAAACGGCTGTCATCCTTTGAAAAGGCTCGAGGGGTCGTGACAATATTGTGCCCGAAGGTTCATAGGTCCGTGAGGGAAAGAACGAAGAGAGAGAGAGAGAGAGAGAGAGAGAGAGAGAGAGAGAGAGAGAGATGGAGGAGGGATTTCACCCTCGACCGACCTGGTGTTTGTTGACGTGCCTTAGGTTTGTGTCTTCAAAGGGTCAAGCTCACCTTCCTCCCCCCTCTCTTTTTCTTTTCCACTCTTTCTTTTTTCCTCTCTTTCTCTTTTCCTCTTTCTCTTTTCCTCTCTTTCTCTCTTTTTCACAGCCGCGTCTCTTCTCTTCTTCGGCTCGTCTCCTCTTCGACCACCTCTTCATTCTATATCTGTCCTCCTTGCTCAACGAGTCGCGTATGGACGCATATGGCATGGAATGTATAAATAACGCGTTCCAGTCTATTGTGGGATAAGTAAACCTCGAAACGTATGGAGGAAGAAGACAAAGAAGTGCCGGTTGTAGGTAGGCATGCTTATAAAGAACGCTATGAGGAAAAGGGTGGTGTGTGTGTGTGTGTGTGTGTGTGTGTGTGTGTGTGTGTGTGCGCGCGTGTGCGTGTGTGTATGTGGAGTGAAGAGGAAGAGAAAGAAAAAGTGAGGGAGAGAGAGAGAGTGAGAGTTAGTGAGGGTGGGGTGAGGTGGGGGGTGGGGGAAACTCTGTGCTTTGCTACGGTATGCTCGACGCGACGACAGAAATGAGAAGGAAAACGTGATAGCTCGTGTGTCTGGAAATTGGTACAGTCTACGACAGGCGTTGGCAAACGTCGTGAGATGGAACTGGCAAGGATGACGAATACCTACGTCTGGTACATTTTTAAAATGCAGTTTTACGTCATATTAAGAATTAAGGGATGGAAATAAGGAAGTATAATTCGAAAGAATGAAAGAAAGGTAGAAAGGAGGAGGGAGGGAAGTAACGAAAGGTCGAGACGCGCAATATCTTAGGAATAGTATCCAAGAATTCTGTCGTTGATTTTCAACGTACATTCCATGTTATATAAATCGTTTTCTTCACCAGTCAAAGTGGATTTATAGATATTAGCTAGAGAGAAGATTATATGAATATGCTATTGGGTATCCGGTACCGTAAATCACCGGTAAAACCGAGCGACCAGAAGGGTACTTCTACTGTAGAACTCGCACTTTATCATCGCAGATGACGAAGACAGAAACGATCTGCCCGTCGAGAAGAATTAACGTTGACAAGCGCGTCTACCAAGTACCCTTCTCGCTCTTCCACCGACTGTCTCTACCAACCGAACCGAACCATTCTCTCTTCCTCGTCCCTCCCTTCATCTTTCTCTCCATCTCGAGTATATCCCCGTACTATGAATTAATTATCGCCGACGAATGGCTTTGAGGCGGTTAGGTGAGTTAAGCTCTCTCTCTCTCTCCCCCTTCCCCCTCTCTCTTTCTCTCTCTCCCCCTTCCCTCTCTCTCTTTCTCATTCACTCTCTTCTCTCTCTCTCTCTTTCTCTCCCCCTCTCCCCCTCTATTCCCCCCTCTCTCCCTCACTCTCTCTCCCTTTCTCTTTCTCTCTCTGATAGCCCTCGATGACAACATTTCGCGACGTAATCGTTTTCGAGGCATACCAGCGAATTGAACTACGCTAACAGTTCTGTCATTACGTCGAATACAGGCAGACAAGGCACTCGATTGTTGGTGCTTCGAACGAATGCTTTTTGTACCTAACCATAACCTCCCTTTTCTTTATTTCTATTGTGTGGTATATAGGATAATAATAATCCCATGACATCGAGTAGACTATTACTTATTTCGAAGAATGATCGTCGGAAATCGTTCATTCCACTTTCTTCTTTTTCTTTCTTTCTTACGGCATCACGTATATACGATTCTTGGATATCGGCGGGACGTAATCAAGGCGAAAGTCAAAGTTTCTCTACTTCTTGAATAATTTTCACGAGTAAAGTGCACTTTAAAGGACGGAAGAAGGAAATCGAGAGAAATGTCTCTCTGTGAGAAAAGAATTGCTCCCTGACGATTGTGTGCTGATGCTATCCCCTTTCGTGAAACGGTAATAAGTTCCAAGGAAATATTTTTTCCCTTTTGGACAAAGAGCGCGAATCTCTTTTGTTCGTTCGCGAAGATACTTTCGAAACGGGCTTTCTTAAGTGGTTCCCTCTTCCCCTCCCCTCCCCTCCCCTCTCCCTCCCTTTTTCTTTTCTCTTTCTTTTCTCTCTCCCTCTCCCCCTTCCCTCCTTTTCTTTCTCTCTTTATCCTTCTATCGATCCTTTGATAAATTTTTATCTGGTCAATTATAAATGATAGCCTTTTCCTTGTCGGAATCAGATACTGATACTTCTTGCGAAGGAAGTGAGCCAGTGTTGGTAATCCTATCGGACGAACCGCAAGACGTTCACTCATACAAACGTTCGCCTAAAGTCGGTAAAACACAGCTACGAGAGTAGAACCATCTGGCAGAGATACAAGATTCGAGTGCACTGAATGTGACGTTGAACTATGTGCTGATACCTATTTTAAGGATTATCACAGGGCGAAAGGAGAACAGCCGCTTCTTCGAGGATTAAATCTGTCTTTAGTCTACGCCAATGGGATTTCGACGAAGTTTCCTACGAATTTCTTGGCTTATTAGTCTTAATTAAATATTTCGTTACACGAAATGTTTCTGTATCCTGAACGATTATCGCTTTGTTACGCGAAACTTATCTTATCGTCGTAGATTTAAATAAGGATTTTAGAAAATAACTTAGAATCTCCAGTATAAGTTTATTATAGTTTTAAAATACACATGGGTTAAATTTTATAACGATCGTAATGGGAAATGAAAAATAATTTAATCATTAAATATATGCTACTAAAGAATTACAAAATTTATTAATGTTTAATCAATTCATAATTTTTTTTTTTTATAAATTTTATAAACGAAATTATTACATATATATATGTATATATATGTATCTATATGTATGTATGTGTATAAATATATATATGTATGTATGTATGTACATTTATGTATATATTATTCGGTAGTATATCTTTTTTCCCCATCAAAATTACTATACAAAAAAATAAAAAATCCATGGATCAAAGAGTTAAATCGTCATGAAAGATCGTTTTACGATAGTCTAAGAAACTTTAAAATGTTTTATTATAGGGAAATTGCGTATGTAGGTATTTTGAAGGGAAGTGGAAGATAAAATAGGGGAAATCTTTATTTATTTTTCAAAGATGAATACACCTTACTGCTTGCCGTGTTTTCTAAGTAATATCAATATTTACTTAGTATAGCAGGTGCGTGCAAATATTGACAAGTAACATATCCAAGAATAAGAAATCTTTTTCATAGGAATATATTATTTCCATTCGATACAATTTTATATATTTGAATATAACATGTAAATATACAATACCTATACAAAAATGTTAATATATAAAATTAATTAATGCATTGTAAAAGCGGTAGATCATCTTTCTAACGCATCTAAAGATTAAAAGGATCGTTTAAAACATCTTCATTCGTACTAATGAAATATTTGAACCGAATGCTAATATCGAAAAAAATTTAATTTAATTTAAATCGTGGGTAGGAGAGGGATGGAGGAGGGGGGGGGGGACGAGGAAACAGAATGTTTCGCATTTATGAAAGTACTACGTTTAAACGGAGAAGGATTACGAATTCGATGAGATAATAAGATAGATGATGAAAAAAATTAAGATAGATTAAACAAAAAAAATTAAACGAAAAGGAAGAAGGAGAAAAATAAAGGATTAAAGATGAGTAAGGATTAATACGGTTGTAACAGTATAATAGCTGGACGTTAAGGTACTATATACAATCGTGTGAATATATTGATAGGGTAATAGGAAATAGTTGCTAGGGGCTTAAAGCTATCGAATGTAACCATGCCGCACAAGATGAAAACGAAGCGGCGGCTCGTATCACAGGGTGCTCTTGTTGACATTGCATTAGCCTCGGTATAATTACCAGCGTATCGATCACCGTGTCAAGTGTAATTGATGCCTATGCGATTCTCTAAGCTAGCTCTAACTCTACCTCTACCTCTATCCCCCCCTCTCCCTCTATCTCTCTCTATCTTTCTATCTTTCTCTCTCTTTCTCTCTCACACTCCAACTCACACACCGCATACTTTAAATCTCCGGCCAATAAAACGATACCCCCTTTACCCGTTCCCCTTCGATTTGCATCCGCAATTAAGTACTAGCTATCGTCATTTACGTTTGATCGTACCGTACATACCCTTCGATGAACATTCGATTACTATACCTACATATTTTATTAAATATGGTCAAGTAAAGAGGCGCTCGACGTAAAAAGCCAGCTGCATATTTTATTTTGTTTCTTTTTTTTTCTTTCTTTCTTTTCACCTCTTTTTTTCCCGGCTACACTTTCCATTTCTTTTTTTCGTTTTCTTCCTTTCTCTCTTTTCACCTCATTCGAAGCACTCATCGAATAATTGAAGTAATAGGTAATCGTTAACGTTAACAACATTTTCTAAGTGCTTCTGATATTGTATGCGTTCCTGCACGTTCTTTTAAAAGTAAATAAATAATATGATCAAGTTGGAGTACCGTTCGATTAGGGGTTCAAAAAAAAAAAAAAAAGAAAAAAATTAGCAATAATTAAGGACGAAGAGAGATATGTTTTCTCTTTCTCTCACTCTCTCTCTCTCTCTCTTTCTTTTTCTCACTCTCTCTCTCTCTCTCTCTTTCTCTCTCTCTCTCTCTCTCTTTCTCTCTCTTATCTTGTCTATCCAGTTGAAAATTGAGACGTCGAAAGGTGCCAGATCGAAAATCACATGTGGTACTGACGTATTCTAGATCATCTCACCGTGTAGAACGATCATCTTGCGGTCTTGTATCACTGGGAATTGCTGGTTCGAGGCACGACGTTAATCGCGACGAAGTTGGCGCAATCCGTCAAATCGTTCACGTGTATCTACTACCGAGATATATCCCTCATGGCCAGATACTCGACCGTAACGATGATCGTTCCGTTCGTAGTTATCGAAAATGTCAGTTTAATTAATACCCTCGGCTGAACAGTGTCGAGTAACGTATCGATTGGCACTAGCCCTTAACTATATAGTTAATCCGATAGGATTGAATATTTGCCAATTATCGTTGCTGCTGAATGACCAAGTGAATATGGATCGACGTTCTTTTAATGTTGGTAAAAAAAAAAGAAGAAAAATGAAAAAAAAAGAAGCAGAGAAAGAGATGAAATTCAATTTCATTTATATTTCCAGAATTAATCGATTCGACGAGATCTCTCTCTCTCTCTTTCTTCCTCTCTCACGCGCCCACACACACACACACGCGCGCGCGCGCGCGCGCGCGTACACACGTTTCGAAGCTATCATTTTTTTCAACTTTTCATCTAATCGTTATCGGAATTATGAATTCCGAGCATAGTTCGATGATAGAAATGAAGCGTATGGAATGTTTAAGCTGGCCGAGAGAGGGAGGATTCTACAATATACTTATAGAAGAACATTGTCATATGCGGGTCTAACGGTATTCGCTTTGTTCATGATTACGCTAGTATAATCACGTACGATCTTATGGACATTTTCGAAATTCAACATATATCAGTCGATGAGATAGATTAATTCGAAAAATTAATGATAGGTAAGAAAATATGAACGAAAGTTTATTATCGAATTAATCATAGTGACAAATTCGTACAATTTTAAAATCACGAAAATATATATATATATATATACGTATACAAAGTTAAATTAATATGCTGAAATATGTTTACTAATAATGTTTAATAATTATAAGTTGTACTATATTTGTTTTACGTTATATTTGTCTATAATTTTTGTTTTGTTAGGTATAAATAAAAGAAAAGAAAAAGAGAACAAAAAAGATTGATTTACAAAGAGTTTTAATGATAATTATAAAGAGTACAAAACGTAATGATACATCGTTACGTTTTCA
Organism: Dolichovespula media; assembly: GCA_911387685.1. Taxonomy (NCBI): domain Eukaryota; kingdom Metazoa; phylum Arthropoda; class Insecta; order Hymenoptera; family Vespidae; genus Dolichovespula; species Dolichovespula media. The sequence goes on from OU426867.1 coordinate 4,621,232, forward strand.
CTTGTTTCGAAAGTATAAGACAATTTATCGATTTGATCATTTTTATATTTCTCATCGATATTTATCTTATATAAATAAACGAACATTTATATTTGAAAGGGGCAGGAAGAATCGTTTGTATCGAGCTGACTCGTCGTCAAACGACTGAGTCTACAAAGGAAGAACAAATAAACCGCGTATTCCATGTATATTTGTCGATCTTTTTCGTCTCGTTTGGCAGTTCCCGGTTTATTGGTTAATTATCTCTCTCGTCGTAACTTCAACGTCCGCCAAATGTATATATACGTTTATGCCATATAAGGTACATCCGTTTTCCATTTTTGTCTTCCATTTCATGCTGGAATATTTCAATATAAACATATGAGTATCTTATTTTCAGCCATTTATTACGAGTATCAACATAGCATAAGTCCGTGTACCTTGTTCACAAGATGGTTTGTATCTCAATCGATTCGAATATATTAATAAAGGTCAATAAGTTCTTCTTTTACATGTCCTTGTAAATAGTAAATCGATATAATTTTATTACGTAATGATTATTTAAAGAATTTCCTATAAAAAGAAAAAAAAAGAAGAAATGAATGTTTTTATGGACTATAAATATTTATTTTCATAATTATGGAGATGTGAAAATTATGAAATATTTATATTTAACTTTTCAAATTGAATCAGATTATTTCTTTGAACTGATTTTTAATAAATACGTACAATGATAACTGGTTACGAGTTAAAGCCATTGTAATGGCTATATAATAAGATTATTCTTAATTAAAATAGATTTATTTTTTATTTATTTAAAACAACGCGATAATATAGTATTATTGTTTTATTTAAATACCTATTAGATTATACGTTTGATTATTTTATCTTCATAATGCTGAGTTTATATTCATTTCATCACTTTGGGTCATTATGTGAAAGTGTATTAAAATATTCATGAGGTACATTTTTATATTTCCAAGATAAGCAATTGTAAATATCTTGTTTTTGTTTTTCTAAGAAAACAACATGAGATATTTATATCGTCGTAGATTCTTAATTCTAAATTATGATAAGTTCGAAACAGTTTTTAGTCTTTTACGATATTGCTGTATGCTTATATATATCTACACACACACACACACACACACACACATATGTATAAAGTAAAGCTAGGTATATTCTGACATGGTATAGTTTTACTACGTAGCTTATGTTAGCCGGTAGTTAATTAGACTTTGCGGAAAGTGTACTTGCCCCACTTTCATAACAAATGATTTTGTAATTTCGTTTGACATATATGGATATTTTCAAATCTGAACTGTACATTTTTCATAAATAAAAAGTTCGCATTAAATAAAAAAGAATTAATTTTTTAATCGTATATATATATATATATATATATATATATATATATATATATATATATATATTTTAATTTTATTCCTTTTCAAATAATTGAGTTACATTATACACGATAAACGACTCATTTCTTTATAAACGTGTACGATTTTACTTTTTAGTAAAGTTTTCTTCGTTTTGTTTTTTATAAAAATTAGTCATCTCGTTTATTAATAATTAACACATAATATACCAGTTATATAATTGTTTCACTCTGTACATACCAATAAAAGATATCATAAAAAGAAAGAGGAACAATTCTGAATGAGTTTTTATTTTTTATTTATTGAGTTAGTTCTCTTTTTATTTATAATAATAATAATAATTACTACTACTACTACTATTACTACTACTACTATTACTATTACCGTTGCTGCTTACCATTACTATTATGAATATAAAGACACATTGCATTCAGATATTTTACAGAATATTAGAACGTACATACGTTGTTGCGAAGTTTTCCTCAAAAGATCGATATGTCCGTACCTCCTTCAAATATTTTGTGTTAAGTCGAGAAACTAGTTGTAATAGGATCTCGAAGTTAGTTCGGAACGATCTTGAAATTATCACATTACCGTACAGGAAAGATGTTCGATGTCTCATCATAGTCCATGTACGTAATATTCAGAATGAACAAACATAAGCATTCGACTATTGGTACGGAAATTCAAACGTGAATACACGTATGTATATACACACATTATATATATATATATATATATATATATATATATATATATATGTATACATACTAAAGGATCATATCGTTTGACAAGTAACGTAACTCGATTTCTGTATCTCAAAAGGTATCGTGGTATCAAACAGAACGTAATACGACGTTCTGAATGTGATTTCGTTACTTCGAAAAATTAAGACAGAATCAAACGAAATTCCTTTTTGTTAATACTTAAATAATCAATTAAATTATTTTTGTTTCAATAATTAGTAACGATAACACGATATGTAATTAATAATGTCGTGGAATTAAAACTTAAGCAAATGTTAATTCTAATCTATTGTTGTGTTCGACATTTATTGCATCGTAGTTTATTTTATGTTACATTTTTATTTCATTTATTTTTTCCATCAGTTATGACTAATAATGCCTCGGATTTTCAAAAAAAAAAAAAAGAAAGAAAAAAAAAGAAGAAATACATATTATATTGCATATGGTCCGGACTGTTGTATTACACGTATAAAATTTGTTATGTCATTTTTTTATTTGATAAACTTCAAAATTGACAAGTTAAAACAAATTTTAATTGGTTTATTTTCAATTCAATAATTTATAAAAAGGAATGTTAAAGGTGAACGAAAAGGAACGAAAATATTGTAAATAACACAAATGAGGTGATAAATTTTAAGATACTTTCTATCATCGATGTATATTTAAGTGGTATCTCATAACACGTGATACTTGCTTTGTAAAATAGTAAATTGATCTACACATTATAGTTTTATATTTCATTTAAAATAAGTTTAGCATAAATCGATAGCTCTAATATATATATATATATATATATATATATATATATATATATATATATATATATATTTTCTCTCAAAATATTAGATATTCTATATTCTTTTTCCTACATTATCAATAAATCTATGATACAACCTAGTTTATAAATTCGTTCAAAGAAAACAACAAATTGTTCGCTCTTTTCACTTTTTATCGTTTCACTATAGAAAATTCCGAAATCGTTTGCCTGTTTCTCGATCTGTTTCTTTAAAGTTTGTAAAGAGAAAGAAAGGAATCTTTCGGTCGAGTCGCAATACCTAGCTGGATACTTCTTTCGACAAAGCTTTGCTCGATCTAATAACAATAAGAAGAAGAAGAAGAAGGAGAAGAAGGAGAAGAAGAAGAAGAAGAAGAAGAAGAAGAAAAGGAGGAGGAGAAGGAGGAGGAGAAAGAGGAAGAAGAAAAGTCAGTGTCCGGTGGCGCGAAAGAAAGGTAGTAGGGAAGTTTAGAAAGTCGGTTGCACCCGGATTTATTTGTGTCGTTGAAGGCCGCTTCTTTTCTTCTCTAGCTGTAAGAGAGCAAAGTGGGATGCTCGTCCATCGTCCAGTTACCTTTTCTACCCTTATCGTTGGCCCTTTTCTCGATTTTCCATCCATTCTAGCTTCTCCATTTTCTTCTTTTACCTATTTTCTTCTTTTTATTCCGGATTTGACTTCGATGCTACGTTTTCAAGACGTATACACATGCATCCTCTCTCTCTCTCTCTCTCTCTCTCTCTCTCTCTCTCTCTCTCTCTCTCTCTCTCTATCTCTGTCTTCCTATCTCTATTCCTTCCATTTTCTATCATTTCAAACAGGAAAGCCGCACGTTTCTCTCCGACTTACTTTCTCGTGTCGTTTGACGAACACCGATTTTACGAAAAACCGGAATACTATGATCTTACGATTGTTCGTCTGAAGGACGATGGAAGGATCCTCTAAGGGCTTCCCTATCGAAATTGTTCTGGTAGAAAGTAACAAAGAAAGAAATAAGGAAAGAAATGTGATGGATCTAAAATAGAGTAAAAAAAAGAAAAAAAGAAAGGCAGAAAGGAAGGAAGGAAGGAAGGAAGGAAGGAAGGAAGGAAGGAAGGAAGGAAGAAAGGAAGGAAAGGTTTATACGTTCGTGAAAAACGACAACGAGCTACGATAGGACAGGTGAATCCGTTTGGTCGAATTGCATCGTCGTTTGACGCTAAGTGCTGCTGTAATTACAGGAGGAGGGTTTAGTACAGAGAAAAAGAAAGAGTAAGAGACAGAGAGAGAGAGAGAGAGAGAGAGAGAGAGAGAGAGAGAAGAGGAGGGTAAATAAGAGCAAGCCACTTCGACTCGGTTGTTTCGAAAGAAAGTAGGTACGGTTTGTCGGCGATACTGAGACGACGTTCTCCTTCAAACTTTCGTCCTCCTTTGCAAGAATGGGGACCACGAAAATCAAGGAGACGAAGAGAAAAAGATAGAGGGGGAGAGTGAGAGAGAGAGAGAGAGAGAGAGAGAGAGAGAGAGAGAGAGAGAGAGAGAGAGAGATGAAGTGATATAATGGTGGTGGAAGATTGGGGGGGGGAGAGATCCTTCGCTTCGTGCTTCGGTGAATTTATTAGGGTGTAGACTTCGTTACTGTCGTTATACTGTTCTTCTACGAGACCGGTAATTTTACTTGTGCGAAAGATACATCGTTGCAGTAGAGCTTCCGTACTTTTTTCTTTTGCCATTTCGCTCTCTCTCTCTCTCTCTCTCTGTCCCTCTCTCTCTCTCTTTCTTTTCCTCTTTTTTGAATAGAAATTTCCCAAGCTGGTCTTCAATGAAATAATTGGAAGCATTTCGAAAGCTTGATTGTCGATTGAATTCATTGAAGAAAAGGTATGATGGTATTTTTATGGAGTGTATTAGATATTCTACTGTAAAAGTTTTGTCTTGTTTTTTTTCTTCATAAACGGAAATAATGTAGACTTATATTGTTTACCAATATATTTAATTAATACATAATATATATATATATATATATATACATACACACGTCAGATGAAGCTAAGTATACACAGTACCATAATAAAGTGTTCATCAGGATTATTATGGAATCTAGTGATGTTTTTGAAAAATACCGAAACAGATCAATTTCGTTTTCGCCGAGACGGTTGATTTTCATAAATTCATCTTTTATTTGTGGTTGATTCGTTCACAAAAATTAAATTAGCGGCAGACGACTGAATGGAATATCATTTGAAAGATCTTTTAAATGTCTTTACGAAGATGCTATTTAAAAACTTTGCAATCAATAGTTTCCGAGAAAATATGTACCGAAGTTTCAGGTTGAAAACAATTCTTATTTTATTAATTATTCAGTACGCGTATTGCTACTCGTCATAATAAAATCTTTGCTCAAAATTACATCTAATAATTGAAAAATAGGTCCGGTGTAATTTGACAACATTTTTTGATTATGCGTCGCCGAAGTTTTTCTCATGAAGCCAAGTTTGTTAGCATCCTCTATTGTAAATATCTTTCTAGAAACAAAAATCCAATTAATGGATAAATCTGAATCTCAAATAAATCAAATTACGGGCTCTCCGATCAAATTATTTGGCAGAAAGAATGGACCAATAATTTCGTTACCCAAGATACCAGTCGACACGTTCATCGGAAATACATAGGATATACTGCAGAATGTTCGACGTATCACTCGAACGAAAGACTTTATTACTGCACAGAGGTCGTCGATATACAGTTTGAATATTTAATAGAATAAATCGACCTGATACTTCGAAACGGTCGTTCACGGAAATTATTCGTTCGAAATTAAAAAAGAATAAAAAAAAAGGAAATAAAATAAATAAATATCACGATTGTAAAGAGAATTAAAAGATCCTTCAAACGATATACAGCTCTATGTGTTCCTCTCGAAAACAAAATTGACGCATCTCGATATTTTACGAAAAGAAAAGAACAAAGAAACGTCATTAGATTTCATAATAATTCTGATGGATACTTTTCGTTGGGATACTCTGTACATCATGAATTAAAGAGATCGAAAGTTTTAAATTTCTTTCAGGGTAAAATGGCACGTCCTCGTATAAATAATAATTAGAATTTTTCGATCGTGGCACAATTTACTATATATATGTATTTGAATATCACAATTTAAGTTTGAACAAAAATGAACTTTAAAAACGCATCTTGCGTGAAAGGTAGGATAAGCGATCGTAAAAGTCCTTAAAAAGGACTTTACTAAATTGATCGAGTTCTCTCAACGACAAAGTCGATTCTTGACTTTGGTTTTCTTTCCCCCAAGCGATGGAATCCTTTTTGCTGGTCGATCATAAGCCGCAAGTAAAATTGGAGATCCAAAGTTTTTGGCCGAAGTCCGAAAAGTAACATAAGACGTTTACGATCGTACTATCATAAAAATCGTTGAAACTTAATAAGGAACTAGCATTATCAATAAAAAATCGATTATTCACGTTCACGTTTAAGAAAATCGTACTTTTTATAATAGACACATAAGATTGGGATAAAGTTGTATATGACGATTAATCTGTAATGCGTAACGATAATCGACAAATATTTATTTAAATTTTAAATACACGATTAAGATCGAGATAACTTATTAAAAGTATCTTTATTTTATTGTTAGACATTCACGTTTGAGATATTTCCGTGATCAATATAAAATTAATCATTAAAGATCGTATCGAACTTCATATTACGATACGCGTAATAGAATTATTAAAGTAATATTTGTTTTTTGATCGAATGAATGAAATTATTTGTTTTTCTTCGTAGAAATGGATGAATTAATAGATTGAGAGAATATCGTAGGAGAGGCACATGGATAAATCCACTTGGAATTTTCTCTCGCATGGAACCCCGTGAGAGAGACAGGGTAACGATTTATTCGCGATGTTGACCCTTGCAGGTACGAGAGAAGAGGATATTGCAAAAGAAAGAAAGAGAGATAGAGAGAGAGAGAGAGAGATGAAAGTAGTGTCCTCTATGGTTTTTATTTTAAACCGTTTTCGCAAAGAGAGACTTCTGTGAAGTATTTTTCCACCGTAAACAAAAACGTGTCAGCGACAAACTCCGCAAAATCCTCCAACAGCTTCCTACAACGCGAGAAAAGTGTAAAATTGGTAAAAAAAAAGTGGTAGGATAGTCTAAAAGTTCATTGGTGGAATAGACTACTTCTCTCTTTCTTTCTCTCACGAGACAGCCTATTGTTCTCTTTTAATCGGTATATTCAACGAGTTTTGGAGCCGAGTAGCATGTTACGGTGTAGGTAGGTGTGTACGTATTTGTTCGTTTACCCAGTAACTTTTAAAGGTACAATAGATGGACAAAATTTTGTTTTAAATAAAATAAATTTTCCTACATCTGTTTATATTATTTTATATTGTTCCAAAATAGCAAATAGAGTATAAAAAATTGTTTATATTTATAAAGGCTTAGAAATATTCTTGTAAATAAATTGTAAATATTGCATTGCTATTTCAACACATTTCAATTGTTGTACTGTTTATATCAATTTCATTTATATATTATTACATGTAACAAAATTTCAATAGTATTAAATTTAGTTATTATGCGAAAGAATTAAGAGTTCTATTGGAAAGTTTTATATTTTTATATTAGTAACTTTTATTCAAATATTAATGTTTATAATTATATAGATTTTTATTATATAGTAAAATTCTTCATTATTCGAACTGATACGGATATAAGAACGTTCGAATAAGGAAAAAAAACTTTTCTAATATAATTCATTATTTTATATTTTGAAGAAAAATAATATGCTTATTTATAAAAAAATTAGGATAATGATATATAACAAAAAAATATGTATTTTTATTATAAATTTGGAGATACCGTATTGTTTTTTCAGCTGCTAATTTGTGTACATTTTTTAATGTACAAAGTTGGCCATAGAATTGCATGTCTTTTGAGTTTTAGTGCGTAACGGAAAAATAAATTTTTTTTCCTGGCAAGACTTTCTCCGAATAAATCTGTTTCGTCGTTAATATTTTTCTTCAATTAACAATTTGTTGAAGATCTTCCCTAAACGTTTCTACGGCATTATTATCTACATAAAACTTATGCTAGTTGCCGAATGACAATGACATATTTAATCATTTGTTTAATAAACTGTTATATTGGGATATTCTCGTTTATAAATTTTAATAAAGGACAAAAGTTTGATTTGACCAATATAATTCGAACAATATAATTTTTGTTAATTTTTTCTTGTTTTCTACACTTGATTTATTTCTTCAATTCTAACCATTGCAATAATATTAGAGTGTCCTCTCAGTTTCTTTCGTATCATTTCGTATCAAATAAGAGGAAGAAACTTATAGAACACCCTAATATAAATCAGTGTCATTACAAATCAAAAAAAAAAAAAAAAGGAAAACAAAAAAACATTCTTATACTTATTTTTTTAACGATTATTTCTATTTGTTCCGATTAATATTCTAAATAATATGGCAAATATTATTTTTATTATCATTCAATTTCCATTGTTTATAGAACGATTTTTTTTCTTTGTACAATTTGATTTGTAAACGGGAGTACATGAGTTAGGAAACAAATGCGAATAATTTTTATACGTTGGATAAAATAATGTGGACTGTGTGGACTCTTCGATAACCTTTGAAGCAAAATCGATTCATATCCATTCGATTATGTCAGTTCAAACTAGACACGAGTCAACGTTTAGTCCGTAAACTTTCGTGATTTAGATTAGCATCACACATGTCATGTACACGTATACGTACATCCATATATACATGCATACATACATACGTACATACGTACACATGTATGTACATTCCCCCGAATCTCCGTGAGTCGTGCTCTGGACAACAAACATCCTCGTTAATAAATTGGTGTATTTTATATGCGAAACTGTGTTATTGTGACAGCTGTCGAGTGCAGACACGCGTTGACATACGCGTGGTCGCGTGCTGTTCTCGTTACTCTTAGTGAACGCAAACGCACCAATTCCGAAGTTCTTTTAACGTTAAAAAAGAGATATCGGATAGAGGGATTCATAGGTGAAAGGGAAAATCAGCATGACGAAATAAAAAATAAAAAAAGGAAAAAGGGAACAAAAATGAAAAAAAAAAAAAACAAAAAGAAAGAATACAATGATTTACGAGAATGTTCTTTCGCGAACGAATGATTATTTTTTTTCTCGTTTCGTTTTCCCTTCTATTTTTTTTTTTAACGAGCAGTAAATGTCAGATAAATGGAATGATCGAGTATCGCCTCGAGAAACGTTTCGAGAGACTTGAACACACACACACACACACACACACACACACACGCGCGCGCGCGCGCGCGCGCGCGCGCGTATTAATATTTTTTGAAATCGTTTAGGAAAATATTTTACAGGACAGTTACATTCAATCGACGTTATTTACGTCATTCTTTATATGCATTAAAAGGATAAAAAATAAAAAAAAAAGAAAGAATTATTGAAAGTTTCATTCGATAAAAATAACAGAATTTTTTGTGATATTGTTGGCTACGAAAGGAAACGACGGGATATGAACAAACAGCAAAAGAATGCGTTGTTTGGTGTACGATGAAGAAGAAAACTAAAAAAGAAAAAAAAATATATCTTCCCGACTTTCGAAAAAACAAAAACGGGGAATTTTAGAATAGTAATTTCATGAATTGGATGGTAAGAAGAAATTTTGTAGCATCTTCAGAGTCTAAACAAGCAAGCATCCTATAACACGAAAATCTCTAGCGTTATATCCGTAGTCTTATACGAGAACAAAATACTACTTAATAAATATAAAAAATACATAGATGCATACAAAATTTGATTTTTTGTTTAAATATATATACATATATATATACATAAGAAAAAATACATTTATCACAGATTAGTAATGATTTAAAAAATTCGTTGCGTTAAGAAGATAAATTAACGTACTTAAATTTACTCTTAATATTTTAATTAGCATTAGCAGGTAAAATAAAATAATATATAATAATAATAATAAATATTCCTAAAAATTTATAAATTTTAGTTTCATATTAGCGTGTTATTCAAGAATATTGGAAAATTTTTAAATAGCGTCGTGCGAAATCGGATTATAAGAGTGTACGGATGTCTTAGAAAAAAGGGAAAATATTTTAGGGGTGTTTTTAGGACATTTAAGTAATAAAAATAATTCACATATGCAAATATGCTTCTTATTTGACTTTTTTTCGAGTTATAATAATTATTATAATAAAATTTGATTTTCAACAAATGCTATCCGTTTATTTAGATTTATTATATAGGAAATAATCTTTCATACTTACCGTATGTTCAAACGTTGTACGTATTTTTCGATAAATTTTATTCAATTCCTTCATTCGTCCATTTAAAATTGTACTATAACATAATTTGTTGTAACACGAAAACGAAGTCAAATGGAACATACATTTATCCGTATAAATATATATATATATATTTTTTTTTTTTTTATCGTATGAAATGTTTTCGAAGTAATGATCTTAAATATTTCTTATTTATTTCGAGACACAGAGGCCTTACGTATATTAAACGATCCTTATATACATACATATACGTACATACTTTAAGATAAAATGCTCTGGGAAGCTAATAAACGTTCATCGAGCCGATATGGCAGAGTCCTATTTGTTTTTAGAGAGAACGACTGGGATGTTTCCGTGAATAGACTTGGCTGAATGTAGATAGAAAGACGTAGCTAAAGCGAGAGAGTAAATCGAACGATTCGACTGTTATTTTGTTTACCCTCTTTCTCCGTTTTAATCCGGCCTGGCGAGCTTTTAAACTTTCGAAACCGCGGAAATTGTTCGCATCGCAGGTCAATCGGTTCCGCGGTACACGCCGTGGACGCATCCGTCCATTCGGAAGTGCGTTTTACCGATCTGAAGGGTCATTCGTCTATACATAAAGCTGGCCTTTTTCTCTCTCTCTCTCTCTCTCTCTCTCTCTCTTTTATATTGGCGTTAGAAGTTGCGCCTGTCCAAGCCGAACGGCAATTTTGTTAAGTGAGTGCCATCGTGTTTGTTGAGCGGAACGGGGTGAAAAGTGAACCGAAGTTAATTTTGTTTCGACGTTCCTCCGATGTAACTATGTTGTATATAAATAGAGAAAGAGAGAGAGAAGGAGAGGGGAGGAGAAGAGGTAAATAATATTTATTTGTATTTATTTATTATTTTAGAATCACGTTGTAAAAATAATGCATAACGAGTGAATGAATTCGTTCTTGGAAATGAATAGAAGATATGTATTTATTCTTTCTTTTTTTTTGCTACAAAATTAATTAATGTTAGATCGTATTCAAAAGTTTGTTGTTTCCTAATTATAAATTATACCTGGTATGTAGTATAGTTGTGATTTTGATATTATTCGTTAAGGAGTTATTATAGTTTTCTAGAAATATAAATTTATAGAAACATCACGTTATTTATAATTCGAACATATAGGAAAATATAATATATATATTTATATACAAATGGTATTAATAGATTTATTAACCCTTTCGTTACGGTTCGTTACGGTCCGCTCTGTCGGAGTGACGCCACTGAATGCATAATCCATACAGGTTTTTGAAAAACTTGTTTTCAAAGCATATACACTTTCCTTTTGTCAATCCATTCTATAACTAATAAATTATTGAATAAATGAAAAGATGCCTTTTCTTTTCCCCATAAATGTCAAATATAGTCGATACCCGTAATGAAAGGGTTAATTTCTTAATCATTATAGTACTTCATAAGTATTTCGTATAACATTGAAAAATTGCTGATGTTTGAGGCATCCAATCAAAATTAAAATAATTCTCTCTCAAAAATAGAAGATATTTTCATCTTCTTTTTTATTATTATTATTATTTTTTTTTTAATTTTGAAATAGTATAAAGTATTAATTGTGAAAGAATTAAAAAGAAAAATGATTCTACGCGAATGAAAGAAAATGTCGTTGCATGCGTTTAAATCATTTTAAAAGTGAAAAACCGTGATATATCGTATCAAAAGAGTAATTAAAGGATAATTTTGAATTAATTAATAATTAAAACCAAAAACGAAAAAGACATAATATATCGTAAGTAATAAGTAAGTAAGTAAGTAAGTAAGTAACCGAATTTTAATAAATATTTCTCTCTTTCTCTCTCTCTCTTTATCTTTATCCTTCTCTTTCTCTCTTTTTCTCTCTATATTTCTATTAAAACTGCGAAATCTAGGGGAGAAGAAAATTCGAAAAATACGACTTCGATTGCGTTTTACGCGTCTCAGATTGACGAATCGCCGAGAGGCAAGATTTTCTCGTTAACTCGCGACGCGACGGATTCGATAATGACGATGATGATAAAAGCACCGGTAATAAGAATTCCTTTTCGTAGTGGTACGAGGTAAAGAGGGTGTAGGAAGGATAATCGACGTCGCAAAGAAAGCTTCTAGATAGACGTCGGCGATCTTGAGTTACCGTCACTGAAGTACGTACGACGATGAATAACGGTAACGTTTCGTCGTCATCGGCTTTAATAGGCGGTTCTTTTGTCGAACGAACGGACGGAGAACGTACTTCGAAGTGCTGATACTTAATCAAACTTATTATATAAAGCCAGCTAGAGTTCCGGGCTTCTTCAGCCATTTTAAAGCCGGATAACCGTGAAAGTTTCCAAGTATATTCTATATTTCTTTTCTTTTTGTCTCTCTTTTTGTCTTTCTTCCTTTTTCTTTCTCCTTTTTTTTTTCTTTTGGTACTTGATTTTTTTAATGGATACTTTCGGCAAAAGTAAGCGAGAGAAAAAAAGATCTTCCTTAATACATATTTGAAATTTGGAAAAGGGACGTTAGCAACGAAAAACATCGACCAGGAGATATTACAGTAAAAAGTAAGATTAATTGTAAATAATAGAATTTTTCTTCCGAGTAAAAAGTAATAAGGATCCGTTGCTTTTTTTCTTAATTGAAACGTTATTATCATTATTATTATTGTTATTATTGTTGTTGTTGTTGTTATTTTTTTATATAAAGATGACGTTAAAAATTTAGAATAAATAATTCGACCAAAAATTTCGTTCCTCCCGCAGTTCGATTGATTTCGGGATTAAAAACGAATGGATATTTCGAATTGCATTTCCGTGGAACGCAGCATTCGTAAATCGTTCTCTCGTCTTTAAATTAAAAATATTACGAGATAAAATTATATGCAGCTAACTAATCTCATTTGTGAACTTGTATAATAATGCTTGAATAAACTGTACCGGTTTACGACAGATTTTATTTATTTATTTTTTTTAATGTCTCTTCGCGTATAATGCAGTTTGTGTCTTCTCCATTGTAGAAAAGTAACGACATCGTCGATGCATTAATCATTACCACGGTATAATATAAAATGTAATATTCTGAGCGTCTGCGCGCAGGAGTTTAAACGTCATATTAAAACAACTTCGTAATCCAAATATAACATTCAGACTTTCGTAATATCGCACACATTGACGTGAACGGCGATGGCGTTACATTCACAGAAATCCCAATTGGAAAATTACCTTTCGTCATAGAACGAAGGAATAATCAATCCCATTGATGGAATTAAAAGGAAATAGAGAGAGAAAGAGAGAGAGAGAGAGAGAGAGAGAGAGAGAGAGAGAGGGGGAGAGAGAGAGAGAGAGAGAGAGAGAGAGAGGGAGAGAGAGAGAGAGAGAGGGAGAGGGAGAGAGAAGCCAAAGGAGATTCATAATTTACAATATTTGACAAGAGAAAATGAAGGGAACAGGTTTTATTGGATTACAAAGAACAATTATCGTTTATTACTCCGATTAGATGTACTATATACTTTACGAATTTGCAATTTAATCGAGAGAATAATGGACTTGTTCAACGGCCCAATGTATTTCACTTTTCAATATGGAATATCCGTACTTTAACGGACGAAATATATCTTATACTCGGAAAAAAAATCCCCATTCTTTTATTTTTGAATTTGTTATTTTTAGTTTTTATCCGTAATATGAGAACATCGTTAAACGAAATATCCGCAATGTATTGTTCTTTTTTTGTTTGTTTTTCTTCCATCAAAAAATCAAGGTAATTAAAATTTAATAACGCATAGCTTTGTGAGAACACACACTCCTCCGCCCCTCCCCCCGCCCTTTTCCTACCCATGGCTTTCATCATTCGAATAGAAGGAGTTAACCATTTTATCAAGCTAGCGCTTTACTAGAACGAACGTTGTACGAACGTTGGTAGATAACAAGTACGACAATTTACTTTCCTTGAATTTTCTTCATACCTTTCTTATTCTCATCTCGCTTGCACCAGTCGTACACTAGCCGTATCTTTAGCTGCTTGATGTGGAGCCTTTTGAGAGAGAAAAAAAGAAAAAAGAAGAAAAAAACTCAATTAAGAGGACAAACGCGAAAGGTTGCCCGGGGGTCGGTACTAAAGAATAGTGAAAAATGCGAGGTAGGCGACGTACAAGGAAACATCTAGTTAATGTTGCCAAGGCTGGGCTTTGTCTCCAAACGAATTTTCTCTGTCCTTCTTGCATTTCGGCTAGATGCACTTCACCAATATCTTTTCAACCAACCACTATCACTACTACTACTGCCTACTATTGCTACAACAACTACTACTACTACTACTACTATTACAGGCTGTCTTTTCCGTCTATCAGAAGCGAACATAGACAAATGGTAATATATACTGAAACGAGAAAAGCTAGTCTGTTTCTAGTTGGTTGATCATAAGAAAATACTACAATAGTTTCGTCGAGTTTAAAAGCACGAACTCGAAGTCTTCGTCGTCGTCGTCGTCGTCGTCGTCGTCGTCGTCGTGGACGATTTGCTAGAGTAAGAATGGAGAAGAGGAAACGAACGATTCAATTCCGTTTCCAAGTTCTAACGGTGAATTCAAGTATGGAGGCAACTTTAACCCTCTTACTGTATTATATCACACCGAAAAATCAATAAGATAGGGCAAGTCGTCAAATAAATTTTGGTAATCGAAACGCCTGATATTATATGATCGAGATTATTCAACGAACGTCGCTTCGAGTACCTTCAAATCATGCTTATTTCATTCGCATTAATGTTTCAATTCGCACTAATGTTACATTTATACAATGCATAATATGATCATATATATTTTAATACATTATATTCGTACACATACACACATATATTTCTTTATCGAGTCTCCTTGTTAAATTATAAATGAAAGATTGTGCGTGTTTGCGTGCGCGAGTGTGTGCTGTGTGCTCTGTGTGTGTGTGTGTGTGTGTGTGTGTGTGTGTGTGTGTGTGTGTAGTGTACGCGCACGCGCGTGTGTGTACATACGTATACATATATAATTACGAGGCTTAGTAAATTGACAGACGTTAAGGATATAAAAAAAAAAAAAAAAAAATAAAAACAAATAAAAAATTTGTAAAATAATTTTTCTAAAAACAAATTGAATTTATTTATATTAATATTCCTGTTAATACTTTCTTTTGTGTTACTATTTAGATGAAAGAAAACAATTAAATCGACTTTAGTGTAAAAGAGATTTATATGTTATGTCTGGAAGTTCCATTCATCGAGGCTCGTATCGATATTATATGTTTGTTTTTTTGTCGTCTTTTCTTTTCTTTCTTTCTTTTTTTTTTTTTTAAAGAGCCCAGACATACGCATTACTCGTCGACAACGTAATTCATTTATTAATAGCTCGTAGAAAGAGACTCCGATAGTATCATCGGATCGGCACGTTGCGCTCATTTTACGATGAACAGTGAGTAGCGTGTGCGAATTTACACGAGGAAAAATGATACGCTTGGCACGCCACTACTGTACTGCGTTAAAAAAAAATGAGATTTTTTTAAAAATTTTTTTCTTTTTTTAGTTCTTTCTTTTTTACTTTTTTTTCTTTTTTTTTTTTCATTTTTCTTCCCCAACAGTACCTCATGCACTTACGCGCGTCGACGGTAGAACTTTGCATTGCTTGGAGGCAACGTCGGAAGTTCGCGAAACGATTAAGTTAATTTGAAATTTGCACGAAGTGTTTCTAACGATGAAACTTTCGAAAAGTGTATTTCATTATTATTAATAGTACAATATTGTTATAAATCAACGTTATCGTTAAATTTCCATATTCCCGTTGAATGAAAGTCTATTTTGATTGTTGTTGTAATGCATTAGAATTTACACGCACGATTCGTTATGGTACAATCAGAAATTATAATCGAAGTCGACGTAATTAATTTGATTAATTTAACTAACATGAATATAATGTTTATTTTATGTATAAATATCTATGGTTGGAGAATTATAACATATTGATGTTTAATATAATATAACATACGTGGAACTATTCATGATTTTATTAAATTTCGTAAAAAAATGTTTTTTCCGTTATAGCAAGTAAAATATATTCTTATAGGAGAAATATATAGATAAAAGCCATGCATTAATTAAGAAATAAAATTTAAATATAAGGATTAAACATTGAATACAAAATCCTAAGAAAAACATTTTAATACGATATCATTTAAAACTATGCCGTGAGCATATAATATATAATTGAAATAATTATCAAATGATTATTTCAATATGCTTCCTTTATCCTAAGTTTAATAACACTTTTCTTTCCTTTTTTCTTTTATACATTTTTTTCTTTCTCTATCATAGCGATTTTAAAATTTATCTTTCCCCAATCTTTTACCAAAGTTCTTTACAGGAATCCTTCAAATAGACGCACTTTAATCTTTTTTTTTTTTTTCTATGGTTCTGGGCTCACTAAAGGATAAAACATACCCCTCCCTCTCTCTCTTACTCTCTGTGTCTCTTTCTCTCTTTCTTTCTCTCTTCGTCTTTTCTCCTCTTTTTTCTTTTCAGAACGTTAACGTAACTCGCTTGACGAGGGCGTGCGGTCGAGGTTCGACGTAAAGATTTATGCATTATCTCTTATTCATGCAAAATTCATCAGCTGTGCCAGCCTCTAAAAAGAGTCTAAAACGAGCCTCGTCGAATATCCTTCACCCTCTTCCCAGAAAGAGGAAGTCTCTCTCTCTCTCTCTCTCTCTCTCTCTCTCTCTCTCTCTCTCTCTATCTCCCTCCCCCTCTCTTTCTCTCTCGATCGTACAAAAATCTCGTTCTCTTCCGCTTTAAGGTTTTATTATGCTATCTTCTATACCCGTCGCTCTGACCAGCATCACCAACCGTAGTGAGGGTCGCGCATCATCTCTTTTCCGCTCACTAAGAACGCCCACCTTGTCCTCGAATGCCATAAAACGATAATGTTATGGCTATTGAGCCGTCCCCTTTCGTTATATTCTTTTTTTTGTGTTTCAATATGTCATGGTATCTGTAGAAAAAGAGGAGAGGAGAGAGAGAGAGAGAGAGAGAGAGAGAGAGAGAGAGAGAGAGAGAGAGGGAGGGGGGGAGGGAGGGAGGGAAGCATATCTTTTATATCAAAGCGGCCGTCGAAGTAACACGTTTTTCCAACTCTCTAACGATCGTGCTACTTTTCTGCCTTTTTGACATCCGACTGCACAAATCAGTCGTCTCTGCTGTATTTTCATTTACCCGTATGAACGTGCAGAGAGAGAGAATGAGAGATACAGATACATACGTTTGCGTTTACGTTTTGTCTTCTGCCAACTCTCTCTCCCCCTCCCCTCTCTTCCCTCTCTCTTTCTCTCTCGTTCTCTCTCTCGTTCTCTCTCTCGTTCTCTCTCTCTCTCTCTCTCTCTCTCTCTCTCTCTCTCTCATGCTCTATATTCACATTTTATTTCCATTTTTGTTCGAGCTTTATGATACTGTATCGACGCCCTGCAGATTTTGGAAAAGATTACGCGTTACAACGCGTCCGCTTTTAAGGATTAAATCCCGAATATACGGTGTATGCATTTACGGGTTGTATGTATGTACCGCGTACGAAATTTCAATCAGTATAGAGTACGTATACGTATCTACGTAGAACGTATAGAATATAAAATATAGAATATGTGTGGAGAAATAGACAAAACTTCGACAGTTCGTCGTTCATTTCTGATGCGTTGTACGTATCTCAAAAAAAAAAAAAAAAAAAAAATAGTAAAAAAAAACAAATAAAAAGCAAAACGCAAATGGGAATGGAATAGAATAATAAATGTTACTAACTGGTAACGGACGTTATAGCCAAGAGAAAAATTTTGCCTAGAAATATGAAAAACAAGAATTTTCGTCAGCTCTGTCCTCTCTCTCTCTCTCTCTCTCTCTCTCTCTCTCTCTCTCTCTCTCTCTCTCTCTCTCTATTTAGATTTTTTTGTATTTGCAAAGAATACGAGCGACTTTGATTGTATTTTTTTTTTCTTTTCCACAGATGTTACAGATTTTAATATATTTCGATTATCAATGTTCATATCCTAAACTTACGTCAATATATATTTGGTTAAATTCTAAATGAAATACAATAAAAAATTTTTCCTTACAAAAGTATTCATATCTATTTCAAAAATTTTCTATCGAACAATGAATGTTTTTGAAAAATTTTTTTTTCCTATAGTAAAAATTTAATAATTTGTTTTTCTATCTCTAATCTACATGATATTCGAGAAATGATTACAACTTTAGGGTGAATGGGATGATTTTCATTCGTTGAAAGAAAGGAACATTATTATAAAAAAAAAACAAATAAAAAAAATAAAAATAATAAAAAAAAAATAAAAAAATGAACAATTATACCTACGTATTTTCGTAAAGCTATAATATAATAATCTGTAAATTTGTCGCAGATTTGTTTAATCTGCGAATTACTAGATTAAAATCAAAATAAAATCAAATTTCGTAGACGTGTTCCTTGTTAATAATTTTGTTTATTTCTTCTAACTTCACTTTTTTATTTTTTCATTTATTTCTCTTTTTTTTCATTTTCCTTCTACTTTTCAATCTTCCTTTTCTACGGGCAACTCCATCGCGAATGCTGCTCGATTCGAAGATAAAGGTTCTTGAATTCCTTTAGATCATATTGTGTACCAACATTCTCCTCCATCTTTTTCGCAGCTCTTCCTTTTCGTCTGTCCTTGACAAACACGGAACAACCTCGGTGGAAGCACTTCCGTGGTATTCGAGAAAAACCTTCCCGAAGGATCATTATCGTGGGAAGAATGAGAAAAGTGGAGGTGATTTCTACGTACGTCGGAAATCGCTCGTTCCCACTCCTTTCTTCGTTTATCCTTCTTCCAAGCACGCCATCGAATTACAACACCCACGCTTTTCCTCTTCTTCTTTTCGAGTCCCAAGGATCTCGAAAAATCTCGTTAATTTTTCTCCCCAAAGCCGACTCGACATAGATTTATTCTCACGAAATTCTTAACACGTTACAGTATAGCTAGCTAACAAATTTCCTATCTTTTTTTTTGTTTTCTTACATCAGATATTAATTGGTTACTTATGGTTTATTAGTGGTACATTTAAGGATTATTATTTGGTTAAATCTGTAACTCCAACAAATTGAGCAATATTGATTATTTTTAATTCATCATATATAATCAATATCATACACACACACTCATAAGTATATATTAAAAATCATATATTTTCAAAGTATATAATATTCATAAATATTTACAATTGAAACTTGATCGATTCGATAAAACGAAGCAATACATTATAAAATTTACACGAATGTTACGTGTTTCAGTTTTTCTCTCATTTGATAATCTATAATTTCATCACCATTTTCGATTTCCGATAAACCCTCCGCAAATATTTCTGTAATATCATTAAATTATTCATATTTAAATGATTTAGAAATTTGATTTACGTAAAGTATCATTAAAAAATAATTACATGTAGCCATTTGCAACTGAAATATATTTGTTCATAATTGATATAAATAAAATAATGAAATATAATGAAGAAAATATATGAAATCACTAAGTAATTATTATTATCATCATAATCATCATCATCATCATAATCATCATAATCATCATCATAATCATAATCATCATCATCATCATCATTGTCATCATCATCATCATCATCATCATCACGATATTAAGACGTTCGACGGAATGAGAAATGTCCTCTTCGTCATTCGATTTTCATATTTATGCACACGATTGCCCTTTCGTATGACGGATCCGTTTCGTGCTCGATCCGAGCTTATCGAGTCGCTTCCAGGTGAACGAGGATCGAAGCCCGTTGAATTATGTGTGTGTACGATGGGATCGATGCACGAAAATTCTCGATATATCGCTTCTTAAACTCGTTCGTAAAACTTTTCTTTTAGGGAAACCATAAAAGGAAATATATGTTGTACCTTCTTTATTCAATGTGAACGATAAATGTACCGTATATTTGAACCTATGATAATGTTGATCAAATAATCATAAACAAGTTTTTCGAATGTCATGTTAAATAATGAAAGAAGGAGAGAAAAATAAGGAGAACAAAAAAAGAGAAAGTATTATTCGTTTTTCTACGAACCCGACGGAGTTTTATCCGAATAGGAAAATAACACATATGCGCCGGGTACAACACATTGTTCGGGATATTTTAAATTATAATCCATATTAAACTTTCTCCACTGTTTTTTCCCTTGAGTAAGTATTACGTTTCCGACTTTCTAAATGAAATTTTAAACCACTGAAAATTTATTTTCTATATGTATGAAAATACATGAGATATAAGTAATAAGAAAAACATAAGATAACTTGTAAGAAAAATATCGTTCTCTCTCTCTCTCTCTCTCTCTCTCTTTCTTTTTCTCTTTCTCTCACTCACTCACTCTCTCTCTCTTTCTCCGTCATTTTCTCAACCACGGAGAATTTACTTTGCAGATACATGTAGATGAATGAAGTATTTCATAATTAGAAAAAGTCTAAGATAACTTGTAAGAAAAATATTGTTTCTCCGTACCAAAGATTATTTTCTTTTCGTTCGTGGCTCTCTACATGATCGTTGACTTTCTCTCTCTCTCTCTCTCTCTCTCTCTCTCTCTCTTCCCTCTCACTCTTTCTCTCTCTCTTTTTCTCTCCCTCATTTTCAATACAGAATCTGTTTGTGACTTCCGGCTGATTTACTGCAACTCGGCGAGCCATTCGGCCACCCTCAAAGTCCAAAGTTCAGCCTGCTATCCGGGAGTGCGGTCGTTTCGACAATAAGCCCAGGCAGATACGAGACGTATATTCTCGAATATCCTAGAGAACGATCGAAAGCTACCGCTCGAGCTTCCGGTTTACGTCCGAGCGTAGCGGACTTTTCGAGTTGCAAAAGAAAAATAAGAAAAGGAGAAAGAGAGAAAGAGAAAAGAACGAGAAAAAGATATATATATATATATATATATATATATATATATATATATATATATATATATACAGAGAGAGGGGGGGGGGGGAAACCATGAAGGAAGTCACGGTTCCTTACTGGCTGTGGTTAACATCGAGCATTCGTTTTCAAGAATCCTTTGAGAGACATTAACCAATACGAGTCTTTTAAAAACTTTGATTTTATACTCTTGTACTTACATATATATATATATATATATATATATTCTTTACACACTTTATCGCATATTCTTTTTTTTTTTGATGACAGAAATAAATTCCATGTGTGATTCTTTTGTTATTGAATGAATTTCGTAAATCGAATGAATAGATAAATAAAGTTCGGATTTACGGAGAATAATACTAATTATTCTTGCATAGTTTCAAAACAAACAACATTATTTTTACAGATAATTATTATTAATATATTTGCCTAACGGGTGTATATTGATTAATCGAATTCAATATAATAAAAAGAAAAAAAATTGAAAACTATATTGTATATATGTACGATTCAAAGGATGTTTGACGTAATATTAATATAAATGATGTATTTCAATAATCAAATGTTTTTTTATTTTTATAGACATTCAATCAAGAACCATTATTTATTTTATAGTTCTTTTGTAATTATAATGGTGATATAACGAAATTATCAAAAAAGAAATATATATACATATATAGGTAGATATATATATATATATATATATATATATATATATATATATATATATATATATATATAATAGATATTGATAAATACAATGAACGTACGAGTAATTATTAAATTTACTGTAAGTTAATTTTACAAATTTCTCATTTAATTCTCCTACTATTAGTTCGGTACAATTAAAATGAGATTTGTACGTGCAGCTATACTTGTATTGGTATTCTTCAGTATCAGGTGTGTCTCGTTCTACGAATTATCTATTTACCGTCTTACCGACCGCAGCGTGAAAAGCATCGTACAGTCAAATGAGAGAGAGGCAGAGAGAGGGTGAGAGAGGGGTTAGGGGGTAGGGAGGGATGAGGTCGAGGGCGTCGGAGAGATGGAAACCGAACAGTTAGGTAGATGCAGAAGCGCAAGAAACGCGCAAACAGGACTTTGCAATTCTGATCATCGTCGTTTCCAGTTACGACCGCGGCTTAATTTCTCTAGATTACGTTCTCAGGTGTATCGGCAAGTGCACTCACACCATGGAAATATCTGAATTATACCGCGAACACTGTAGTACCCATCTTCTCAAAATTTAATAAGATTATATAGAAGGAAAAAGATAAACAAAAAAAAAGGAAATATATTGAAATTGAAGGGGCCGAACGATGAGTGAACAATTTTAAATAGTACATGGCATGAAATTTGATTAAAGAAAAAAGAAGAAAACAAACTTGATAAATTCGTCGAATCGATGTAAGCCAATTAAACGTCAATAAATAAAATTAAGAAATAACAAAGAAGTAGCAGAAATGAATGTTTTATTTTTAGAATATTAATAACCAATATTTTTAAATGTTATCGACGTAAGCCAATCAAAGGCCAATAAATAAAATTAAGAAATAACGATGGAAAAAATAAAAATGAATATTTTAATTTCAGAACGTTAAAAGTTTTAAAATATTTAAAAATAAAAGAACGGATATAATTTATAATCTATAGGAATTTAAGGAATAAACAAAGGATGAAGAATATTTAGAAGTATGTTGTTGTAAGTAACGCTTATTGTCGTCACGTTTTATTTAGAAAATGATGGTAAGAGACTACTGATTGCGGTTTACGATGTGATGCGATGAACGACGTATAATAATATAATATCATTTAAATCTTTGTTCAAGAATTCTATGTAATATTTAACAAATCGATAATAATTAATTAAAAATCTCATATATTATGGATATAGATTTACAAATATTTAATATTAAATTCTCTAAATAAAGAATTGGTAAAGATATTGTATATATTAGTACGTTGCCAATTAGACCGAGTCCATATTTGTTTCAGTTCGTTAGGCTCGTGAACCATGAATGCATTGGAGTTGTGAATATCGAAGTAATTTTCCCGCTTGAACTATATGCATGTTATATTACGTGAAGGATCGATGAACGATGACACAGAAATGACGCAACGGGGCCATCGGATATCAATGAAGGCGTATCAAATACGCTAATTATTCATTAATCGTGATAACGCGTCACTTGCGTAGAGGAATACGCTTGAGGGTAATATTTAACGCATAATAATTTTAAGATGAGAGGAGAGGAGAGAGAAACGATATTCAAAGCGTCGTTTTCTCTTCTATCGTGATACAACGAGTACCTGTCGGCTCCTCTTCCCTTCACGCCGGAAGAAGAGTGGTTATTAAAACTTCGTTATAAATTTCAAAGTTATGGAAAGGAGGGAACGAGACGACGCTAGAGCTGATGGAGTTTGAGGAAAGATGGAAGAGAACAAACGTAACTGCTGGCCGTCAAAGGAAACACTTCGCTGCTAATTGTAAAGAGGAAATTATTATCTTACCCTGGCGTAATTTCCT
Organism: Dolichovespula media; assembly: GCA_911387685.1. Taxonomy (NCBI): domain Eukaryota; kingdom Metazoa; phylum Arthropoda; class Insecta; order Hymenoptera; family Vespidae; genus Dolichovespula; species Dolichovespula media. Next base: position 4,644,923 of record OU426867.1, read on the forward strand.
AGTCACGAATTTTAAATCTTTTGCGGTCGAAGTATGGGATATTTTTAGAATGGACGAGCGCTTATTATTTTGGTACTATAATACAACGCAGATTGTTTTGTTCTATTTGCACCCCACAGATTCTCCCATATACGACGACGGTCTGTCGAAATGGAAATACAAATATAAAATTGAATTTCAGACCAAAAAAAAAAAAATAAAGGTTTCGTGAGAAATAATTTTTGTATTGAGAATACATTACTCGTTCTGGGATTAACAATAATTTCAACCTATCAAAATGTCTAAACCGTGTTTTAAAATAATTATTACTATTGTTGAAAGTTAAGTCTGCGCAGGGATTTGAAAATAGAACGGAAATAGTTTAAATTTATTGGGACTCGTGTGAACTGTAAATGTTATCAATGTAATGATCTTTTTTTTCTTATTTAATATAAAATATACAATTTAAATGATTAAATTATACATTTATTTACTAACGATGTAGGTCTTATAACGATCGTTATTTAACTTCGACTATTCGATCGCTAATTTTATCTATTTTCCAAAATTCTAGTCCGACATATATCGCTAAATGATTTTTGATAAAATTTATTCGTATTAATGATCTCTGGAAAAGCGAGAATTAATAGAGACACGTTACGTTATATGTATTTGAATATAAAGCTAATGACGATATTAGCAACACGTGCGTAGGTAATTAATATATATATATATATATATATATATATATATATATATATATATATATCTTATATGTATTAATCTCTTATATATAATTAGAAACTATATATATATATTTATATATATATATATATATATATATATATATATTATATACATATTATATATCTTATCTTATATATTATATACATATATATTATATAAATATGTATAAGAGACTAATTAACTTAGTTCTCTCTAATGAATTTTAACTGATAAAGGTTACATTTACCTTCTAATAAGAACAATCATAAAACTATCATAATTTGATCAATTTAATAATTTAGAGATTGACGTCATTATAATTTTGCATAATAGTTTTACTTTTTCTTCCGCCCCCTCTCTCTTTCACTTTTTCTTTTACTTTATGCTCGCCGTTAATTGTCGGATTTAATACTATATTACACTTTCTTACATTCGACGAAATAGAGCGATAAAAATTATTCGCTTTTTCCTATTCATGGATTCTTACGATTTGAATGGGGGACTACTGAAGAGTAATTAGCTTCATTAAGAAGGTTTGTGAATTAAATGCCTGTACGAAATATAAAATACGTGGGAATGCTTTCGAACATTTTCACATCTTTTCGTTTCGTTTGTGAAGAACAAAATACGTAATAATTTCTTGTCGTATTTCTATCTTACCTATCTTCATTTATTTATTTATTTATGTTTTGTATTTATTTATTTATTTATTTATTTTGTTTTTTCTTCGTGGAAAAAGAAATATTGAAAAGGTAACAAGTACGTTTGCCTAATTAGCCTCCTTTACGAGTAATTAGTCAAGAGTTGTCGTAATTGATTCCGGTGTTTTGGTGCATAAAAACTTAACAGGTTAGGAGGTTTAAGTATAGGAGAGGGAAAGAGGGAGATGGAGAGGGGAAGAGAGAGAGAGAGAGAGAGGGAGAGGGAGAGAGAAAGGGGGGGAAGCACATTTTGAACGGTGTATAAGAAAAAAGAGATGAACGACGGAACGGGAATGTAGACTTCAGAATAACACATTTCTCGAAAAGTAGTCCGTGGAAAGTTTGAACATACGTAGCGTATCTCTTTCAATTCTAAATGAAAGGAAAGAAGACAGCTTTTCCGACTTACACCGCTTAAGTCTTCGTAGGGAAGGGGAAGTTTCATATCTTTGCCTTTTACGATTCTCGCGACACCACCCCTACCATCTTCGTTTGCAAAAATTCTTTTTTTATCTTTTTTTTTGTTTTCTTTTTTTTTTATTTGTTTTTGTTTGATTGTTGTTACGTCCATTTTCTATCCCTTTCTGGTCTTCTTTTTGTATAAAACGTTCATGAAAGAATATTTTTCGATTTCGACGATGAAAGGAGTATTCATCAAATCGTATTGCTACATTCTCGTACCTCGGAATAAAATTATAAATGCATAGAAGAGATTTATCCTTTGATCCTTTAATATACGATTTCTTTTTTTAAAATAGTATTTTTTTCTGTTTTTCTTTTTCTTTTCTTTTTTCTTCTTTTTTTAATACCTACTAGCTACATATTATATAAGTAAATATTTTATAAGCAAAGAAAGAAAATATTAGAATACGAAGGAACTAAATTATTTTAACACGTAACATGTATATTAACATGCTATTATGAAATGAAATTAAAATTTTTCTTACTTTGTTATCGCGTGCATACATTTAGGGATTTAAAGATCGAAAGCAATGATAAAAGTATTTTTTTTCCCTTCCTTTTCTTATCTTTCCTTTTTTTTTTCTTGCATCGTACGATCATGCCATATAATTAAACAAAATTCTCGTTCGTCTGGGAAAGATGACGAGAACGAGGAAAAAGAGGAAGAAAGGGAAAGAAAAAAGAAAAAAAAGGAAAGGGAGAAATAAAAATGAGAGCGGGCGATACTTACATCTCGATAGGAGTGCTATTCTCAAGGAGTCGATCGAACGAGTACACCAATCGAAAGGTTCGAATCGTCGATAAATCCGAAGAAACGGAGCGTCAGCGAAAAAAAAAAACAACGCGAAGGAATATACGGGACCGAAGTCGGTTGAGTGTCGCGTGCTGCACGTCATTGCAAAATGGAGGGACGTAGGAAGGGTTTGTAGGTGAAAGGGAAAAAAAGGAGAACGAGAAGAGGGCGAGAGGGGGAGGAGGGTGGGTATGTGGGGTAGAAGCATAATCACACACAAGTGTCGTGCGTGTTCGTTGGTGCGAAAGAGTATAGAGTACTGGATAAAGATGAAAAGAGTGAGAGGGGTGGGGGAGAGATAGAAATAGAGATAGAGAGAGAGAGAGGGAGGGGGGAGCAAGGGAATGGGAGGGGGGTGAGAGGGAGGGAAGAGTTGGTCTAGAGAGAAAGCGAGGAATTGTCATTTGGTGGAATTGCAATTTCTCGCTGACGCGTGCTGTGTAACCCCCGGCACGATGAGTAAAGGCGGACTAATGATGCACACTAGACTTAATGCTCCGTTCCCGTTCTCATTTTCCACAAAGGTGCGAGGTGCCTGCGGAACGTCAGCTTGGAAGTGGTTCCGGAGGCGGTGCAACGTGGTCAGGAGGTGATTCTACGTTGCCATTATGATCTCGAGAGGGCGCCCCTTTACTCTGTCAAGTGGTACCGCGGTAGGTACGAGTTCTACCGATACTCGCCGAACGAAGAAAATACCAACAAGATTTTTAATATCACTGGGATACACGTTGATGTAAGTTATTTACTTTATATTTATACGTTTCTTTTATATTTATATGCGGTAGAAACCCGATGTATTTACATATATACGTATAATAACACGTGGTTTCATATAAGACGATGCAAATATTGCCTAGTTTTGTTCGTATAATATACGGTATATACTACGAGTGTCCTGTCTAACTCGACTACTTTATTAACGCATCAAGCTTCACATACACATCTCGTAGGCCGATCATACCTGCGGCGACCTAAAATTTATAAGCAAGGAAGATTTAGTTTAAGACTCGCGTACTACCTTCTCCCCCCTCTTCCCCGTTTCGTATATTAGAAGATAAATAAAAATTTCATGTAAAACCCGATGGATATTCGTCGTCTTATAAGGGAGGGGTGTCTACCGTACTTTCATTATAATATATAGGGTAATGTTGAGGGAGATGGCTATGAATTCAGAAAAGGGTTAGAATTTTTCATCGCGATAACATAGATCTTTTCAATTTATTTGGGATTAAATTCTTAATTGTAGATGTTGATGTCCCATAGTATTTACTTTGATTATTCTTTGTTTTCTTTATCTTCTTCGATGTATAAATATTTTGTTTACATTATACAAACACTATTTTAAGATTTCTGTATAGTTGTTAGACGTAGAAATACGTTCTAATCCTTTTACCAGAATGTTCTTTCGAAAGTCTTTCGTCTATGTAAAATATTAATTTATTCGTGTTATTTTTTATCCAATTCTTTCTTATATTGTTTCCTTTTTCTGTAATTAATGCGTTTTTTGGATATCAATATATCAAGCTATTAATTAATTAGGTAATTTATTCTTTTGTTAAAATTCGATGAAAATGAGGATATAAAGTTTAGAGTTACATAATAGTAAATGATTTTAGTTTGACAAGTAAATTCTAGGATATCAGTGTTATATAACTCACAAATAGAAACGACAGATTTATAATTAGCTAAGGCTAATATAATATTTAATAGACATTTAAACATACTATAAGCCAAAAATTACTTTTTGTTTGTATCATCTGTAGAAAAAAAACATGTATTGCGTTTGGCTATTTATTTAGTAATTTACTAACTATTATACAATACTTGATCACGTACGTGTATGGAATAAATATTTCACTAGAAATTGTTCTAAATTATATTAGATCGGCTTGAAAAGAGGATTTGTTTTTTTATGAAGATCAATAGCTGAAACTATGCAAATATATTAATCATCGATTATTTTTATTAATTATAATTAATTATCAACTATTAATTTGCATGAGTAAAATTTAAGTTAACAAAATTTGATTTTCAACAATATATGTAAAATTTTGTTGAATGAACCTTTGCCATCTCCCGAGAAATTGTATAATTATGTACTTCCTCCCATAATTTTCGAACTTTTATGGTTCAAAAATGTTCCACATGCATTCGGTAGATTACCAGGAACTTAAAGTTCTTAACCTTAAGCGAATTCTGAAGGAATCGGAATAAGTAATCCGACCGAGCAATGTTAGCCGAATATTGCAAATGAATGAAAATATTCAGTTTCATTTCTATTAATATTTGCCCAATCTGCGAATATGTATGCAGTTTTACGTTATCTCGTGGAATAACTGAAATCCCTTAGGTGCTGATATTAATCTATGGCAATGCTTTATTTTTGTTTTTTTTTTCATTCATTTTGTATTATTGTTAACAATCAAATTTTCGATCGTTCGGAACAATACGCTCGGAAAATCGTTCGTTTATGTTGCGTTTCAAGAATTTAATCACAAACTGAAATCCAATCGACGAAATGTTATTTTTTTTTTTTAATTTATTTTTTATTCTTTTCCTTTCTTTTTTTCCCTCCATTTAAATCATGCTTAATCCGATTTCAGGAACTCCCACTTGATTGTTTCGAAATATCTAGTATTTCAGTAATCCCACTTACCGTATAACGTAAATAATTATTTCAACTTTCAATAGTATGAATATTCGTTATATTATATAAATATAAACGAATTTTAAAGGACCAATTTAATAATGTGACAATATGAGTACTCTCTAAAATAGTAATACAAACTTTGTTAGTTATAATGAGGGGAGGGGGGAGAAAGAGGGAGGGAGAGAGAGAGAGAGAGAGAGAGAGAGAGAGAGAGAGAGAGAGAGAGAGAGAGAGAGAGAGAAAGGTGAAAAGAAAATCGTAAAATAAGAAGAATCTTGAGTAATGATTCTTCCTTCCCCTCCCATCCTATAAATAAAAATCCAGAGTAAAGTTAAATTAGCGAGTTAAGTAGATAAATTTTCAAAAGTTCGCCTACTTATTTTCAAGATATCTTATATATATACATATATATATATATATATGTATATATATGTATATAT
>OU426867.1:4650873-4665873 GCA_911387685.1 Dolichovespula media
CTCTCTCTCTCTCTCTCTCTCTCTCTCTCTCTCTCTCTCTCTCCCTCCCCCTCCGTTTTTGCCTTCATCTCCGCCACTTAGGTTCATCGGGTCAATTTATCCGAGTGCTAGATAATTTCTGATAAGACGTTGATTTACTCAAGTACGGCCGTAAGAACGTCCGCGAACGTTGAAAGCGAATATTGATAATAAAAGCCTTTTCTATCTATCTCTTTCTCGAATTTCCATCGACGATAAAGAAGATATCAAACCGATGAAATGCTAATGAAACAATTTGGTAAGATCCCCGATTAAATTACATAGTCCTCCTTTACAGCTATCCTCGAATATGCTTTTCGTGACTTCTTCAATGAATCCCCTTTTATTTCCGGTTTTTATTCATCCTTCATTAACTTCCTTGTATAATTTAAATTATAGATAAATAAAAGTGAATTTTAGATTAAAGTAAATTCTTAATTCATTATGCATTGAATGGATTTGAATGTTTAATTAATTTATACGTTGCAATAAAACTGCTCGAAAGAATTCTAAATATTGCATTTTATTTATTTGACAGATAGATAGCAAACTTTCAATTTAATTGATTTTCTTTTTTTTTTTTAGCATATGCGAACAAATTAATTCGGATAACTAAATCGATTTAATTACCTTCTAAAAATCTATTTGTTTTTCTATTTTAAGGATATTGACGAAAAAAACCATACTTATAAATAAATACGTGAGCTTAAATTTATTTTTTTAGTGGGTTTTCGTGCCAACGAATCAATTTTTTATAGTAATAAGTTTTATCGTTATTATTAAAAAAAATATTTACACATTTTTAAGATATTAAAGTAAATGTTTTATCTGTCAATAAATATATGAATTTTCGTTAAAATCAACTCGTACCGATAAACGCAATTTTTTTTATTACTTGTTGTTTTTGAGAAAACGAACGATGAGATTTAAAAAATAAAAGAAAAAAGATGATCGTTATGTATATTATACGTATATGTATATCAGACGCGTTCATAAACATTGTATAAAATAATACTAAGACTATCTGTACTTTCCCTCCATATTGTTTCATTTGACAGTACATTTACATAAATACATACGCAAGACACGAGGGATAACATACAAACGATCCAAAATATTTACATATTCATATATCTCTGACTAGACAAGCTGTTTTTACGTTTTGTTTATGTTTCTGTCTCTCTCTCTCTCTCTCTCTCTCTCTCTCTCTCTCTCTCTTTCTATATTAAAAATATTACAACTAACGCTAAGGACAATTCGTTATCCTTCGTATACATTAACAATCCATCGATTAAATGAAAAAGCAACACACTAGGTCACGCTCAGTTTCGTCTCGTCTTTGCTCGCGTAAAGATTTAAACGGTTTCACCGAAGTATTACGAAATTTGAAACGTTATACAACGAACAAAACTAGAAATTATTTTATTCAATCCGTCGCGTAATATGAGATATTTCTTTTCCTTTTTAATCAGTTTGGAGTAAGTAATAATCCATTTCATTGATAAAACCAATAATTTCTGTTACGTATGTTGTTATGCATGTTGAACGATAAAGAATGTATATGTATATAACGAACAGTTATGTATATTGAAAAAATAACTGTAAGTATTAATTGATATGAGTGATAAGTTATAATTATCTCGTGTCTGAGTGGTAACTCGAGCATGACGTCAGTACATTTTCAATGTGCGGTTTCAGGCGGGTAAGTCCAACAACAACGAGGTAACGCTGCACAACGTCGACTTCGCCCTCTCGGGTACGTTCAGCTGCGAAGTTACAATAGACGCGCCGACCTTCTCCACAGCCTCCGCTTCGAAGAATCTTACCGTAGTGTGTAAGTACAAGCTCCACAGCATTACTGAGTATCACGAAACACGTAGCATCTCTCTCTCTCTCTCTCTCTCTCTCTCTCTCTCTCTCTTCTTCCCTCCCTCCCTTTCTCCACGACTCACTCAGAGACAACCCTTTTACCACATCCCCATACTCTCTCTCTCTCTCTCTCTCTCTCTCTCTCTCTCTCTCTCTCTCTCTCTCTCTCTCTCTCTCTCTCTCTCTCTCTCTCTCTTACTGTTATCCCGCATTCGGTTTCCAAGTTCGCCTCGAGCAGTGCTTGCACGTGCTTCGTTCTATCGAACGCGTAATCTCCTTTCCGTATCACTCTTCGTATCTTCTCTGTCCTTTACTATCTTCATTTTGACATCTTTCTGACAGTGAACAAGAGATAGATAGATAGATAGATAGATAGAGAGAGAGAGAGAGAGAGAGAGAGAGAGAGAGAGAGAGAGAGAGAGAGGGAGAATAGGAAAAAATTAATTAATATTTATATATATATATATATATATATATATATATATATATAAACATTTACATTATAGGATAACATCTGACATGACTATTTTTTTTTATTTATTGAGTAAAATAAATCAATAAGATAATTTTATTGAACAAAAATTTCTTTGATATTACTTACGTATGCATGTGTATGTATATGTCTAATATGTGATTGTCAAAAGTAGAAAAGATTTAAATTCTAATTTGTTGAGAGAATAAAAAATTAGGATTATAATTGGATGCGTTGGCACATAATAGGTGTTATTTATCGAAATATATTTTATATATATATATATATATATATATATATTATGTGTTATAATTATTTATAAAATTCATTGAGACTATTTTCGACGAACTTAAGTAAAATGTTAATCTACATGCACACGAACTTTCTATCTAGCTGTCTCTCTCTCTCTCTCTCTCTCTCTCTCTCTCTCTCTCTCTCTCTCTCTCTTCTCTTCTCTGATTGATGATTAGAATCCTCGCGAATGAGCCAATTCAATGAGTATGTAACGTTTATCGTTCTCCCACGAATTCTGCATAAACTATTAGATCAAAGCATATCGATCAGGAATAGAAGATTTGCGGTTAATACGTGTGCGAGCGAGTACGAAGAAGGATATTTGCGTCGAGGAAAAGAAGCAGACACGACGATGATTACCTAGAATCTCGATTAAACGTGAATACGCGTACGCGGTTTTACGAACTTTTAGTTTTCGATGGCTCTGTAGTTTACCAATGGAAAATGAAAGGGTACTCCTAATGGAGGTTTTTCGTGAACGTTTCGTGTTTTTCCTTCAATGTTTCGTTGAAGCTGTTCGAGCTACGTTCAAGCTTTTGCTTTTTTACTACCTCGAGAAGATTCAAACGGAAGCTTTTTCTGTTTGGCATGAAAAATCGTATAGTTTTCTATCCTATAAACGATATCTACCGTCCTTGTTTGAATTCTTTTTGTCTTTTCTCTCTCTCTCTCTCTCTCTCTTTCTCTCTCTCTCTCTCTATCTCTCTCTCTTTCTATCTATCTTTCTCTTTTTGTTAATATACACGTGACTAGTGTATGTAACATACAAAATTGTAATTGATGGTTCGAATAGTTAAGTTATTGTTTGATTTGAAAGGTATAGTCAATGAAATATTCTTCGTATAGAATGTTTCAAGTGTTCGAGAAAAGTCACTTAAGATCACTTATGTATATATAGATACACACACCCACCCACCCACACCCACGCGCGCGCGCGCGCGCGCTCACACACACACACACGTACGTACGTATGTCTAGATCTTTTATAAAGCGCACGTGTCTACTTTAAGTCGGTCACAAGTACCTCAAGCGAGAAGAGACTCTCAGGACAGTAAAACATTCGCTCGCCAGAGTCGCAGAGATCTCTCATGAGAATTCGTTAAGTGATCGCGTGACTAACTATACCATGACTCTGGCATTCTCCTTGAGAAACTAACTGAATGAAGACAGTCTTGTCGTATCCTTGATAGGGGTGAGTTTACAAAATTATATCTTTCAAGATATTTTATGTTATATTTTCCATTCGATTAAAATGTTTATGTAATTATATTGACAAACTCTAGATGTTTGAGATCAATTGTCAAAAATCGACAAAAAAATTATTCAGATACGAGACACCTACATTTCGCAGCAATACTCTACTTTTAATTAATATATGTTATATAATTCAACTGAATATTTTTATTAACAGATCTTTAATTGCTCTGTTTTATAATATGTAATTCGAAATAGATCGAATAGTAGCTATTCCAAATAGATTGAAAAAAAGAAATCCAATATAGTTTGACGGTGAGTGGGTCAAATCCACTTCGTAGAAAAATCTATCATAAAGACCACTCCCGATCTTGCGATATTAAAAACTATAAAGAACATTCGACGGTAAAGATCTAGAGACCAATTCGTCGGGCTGACTTTCGTCACATCCGGTATATACCTACCTATATATATATATATATATATATATATATATATTACATATTATATATTATATATAGATGTAATGCCAGTGTGGTTTTCTCCAGCGTGGGAGAATAACCGCGAGGTAGCAATTTTCCAATATATCCGTCGAGTTCCCTTCAAAGGGTTCTTGCGAACCTCTCTCTCTCTCTCTCTCTCTCTCTCTCTCTCTCTCTCTCTCTCTCTCTCTCTCTCTCTCTCTCTCTCTCTCTCTCTCTCTCTCTCTTCCTCTTTCTCTTTCCCTATCTATACTTTCTCATATGTTTCTCGTAGAAACGACAGACAACTCCTTCACTTCTTGGCCCTCGTCTTCCTCGAAGATTCACACGAATGTTGCCGTCTTTTCGAAGTCACCTGCGAGAAATCGAAATCCAGTTTTGCCCTCAATCCAACGAGCACGCGAGAAAGAGCGAGAGAGAAAAAGAAAGAACGAAAGATATATATATATATATATACATGCATACATGCATACATACACACACACACACACACACACACACACACACACACACACACACACACACACACACACACACATATGAGAGAGAGAGAGAGAGAGAGAGAGAGAGAGAGAGAGAGAGAGAGAGAGAGAGAGAGAGAGAGAGAGAGAGAGAGAGAGAGAGAGAGAGAGAGAGAGTAAAGTGAAGTAGATAGTGGAGTGGTGGTTGGTTGGTAGGGGTTGAGAGGGAGGGTGGTTGCACGTGCACCTACATATGAATTCGTTGCTCGAAGCTTCGAACGTATAAGCGAACCTAGGTGAATGGGGTGAGCGAGCTTGCGGAGAGAATAAGATAGGATAGGAAAAGAGGAGAATGCCCGAACGCTATAAAATGAATCCTTTCGATAAAACCGTTCTTCCATTTTTCTTTTGATCAGTGACTTCGCAGACAATCGCCGAGGAGCGCGCGAACGTACGCGTATATTTTTCCGATCTTCCTCTCGCGAATACGCGTCGCGATTCGCACCGCAATCGCAAACTCGCTCTGTGTGTGTGTGTGTGTGCGCGCGCACTCGATTCGAACACGCTCGGAGAAACTGCCTTCCGAGAAGGAACTTTATGATCGGATGGAATTTCTCTCTCTCCTCTCTCTCTCTCTCTCTCTCTCTCTCTCTCTCTCTCTCTCTCTCTCTCTCTCTCTCTCTCTCTCTCTCCCTTCTTTCCTTCTTCTTTCTACTAGTCCAGCGACTTGCCATCGCAAACCAACGTCGTCGTCATGTTTTACGAGTTTCGCCGAACGTTCTCTCGTATAATGCCGTAACGTCGACCGATCGACGAAACTTCGAAAATTCCACAATTTATGAAAGTTTTTGTTCCTCTCACAATCGTGCCATTGTTTTCCATCCTGTTTACCCTTAATGTTAGTACACGTTACGTGCTTCGTAATATCGCTCGTTACTTGTGGAACTCGCGTAAAGCGTATTTTCGAAATTTTTTCTTTTTCATTTCTTTTTCTTCTTCTTCTTCTTCTTCTTTTTACAATTTTTTCTCTTTCATTCCGACGCTGTTGGAAGATATAATTGGCTTACGACGTTGGCCATTACATTTTTCTTTTTTTGTTTTTTTTTTTTTGTTTTTTTTTTTTTTACAAGAGAGAAATGTGACTTTTATTGAACGGAAGAAGGATGTACGACGAACGAAGTTTCTTAAATATTTGTAGGATAAAATTTATTAAGTAAATTTGTAAGATTCTTTTAAAGTTAGGAATTTAAGGCTATTGTGTGTGTCGTGCGCGCGTGTGTGTAAGAGTGGGGAAATAAAGTATATAGAGTCTTTGCGAGTTTGTTTAATGACGACAATAATAAGGGAGGAAAGCTAAATTATTGGGTAGCATTGTGACAGGCACCTCTCGGGCGTTACAGAATACACTTCGAGCATTGTTTTCTCCTGATAGCTAATGCTTTATGTTTGAGACAGTGGCAAATCGTGGCGAAAAGTTTACCGTCGGTTCTCTCTCTCTCTCTCTCTCTCTCTCTCTCTCTCTCTCTTTCTCTTTCTCTTTCTCTTTCTCTCTCTCTCTCTCTCTGGACAGACTTCAGGCAGAATGAATACGTTTCATGGGTTTTCGTAATTAACTGCTCCTGTGTATAATTGCCATCTCGAAAATTTACAATACCTATTTGTTTCGTTGAATCAAGATGATGTATCGTCTTTTAATGATTTCATCGATCGAGATGAAACATAAACACTGTAATATATTTATTTTTTCTTTCTTTTTTTTTCCAAGTAGTATCAAGTAGAAAAAAGATCATCATTCAAATTAGAGATTGAATATGTACAATAGAGAGAATTGAAGTATTCGTATAAAGCGGGGATATGAAAAGTATTATACATGTTGTATTGTACGAATACTTACGTCATTGTTTATAATAATAGTTAACTTGTTAAGTAAGAGTGAAGTCTTAGCGCGAAATACTTTAATTAAGAAACTCTTTGATCCTCTCTGAGCCTCTCTGTTTGCGCGGCTTACTTTTACGTTGCATTCTAAGAATTAATTCAAAATAATATTTTTATTTTTTGGATATATATATATATATATATATATATATATATATATATATATATATATATATATATATGGCTAAGGATAATCGATAAATATTTAAAGTTAAATCATAAAGAAATGTATTATCTTGACAATTTTTTATTGTCGAATAGGTTTTCTTTTAACATTCTGTTCATAATAATTTATGTTAAGAGTACAATTTAAAGTAATAACTCTTTCGTATCCATCATTTAAATCTTTAAGCAAGGGATCTACCATGTCATGTAGGTTCTTATATCTGTCGTCAACTCTTATATCTGACAAGACAATGCGAAGAAATGCGAGATTTGAAGTTATCGATAATTAAAGTGTTTATAGAAAGAAAAGAAAAAGAAAAGAAAATTAAGCAAAAAAAAATAGAAGAAAAAAACGTGAAAACTTTCCCTCGTTAGTGGAAAAGATATACAAGAGAAAAGTGGAGTGAATTCTCTTTTACATAATTTTCGAGCGTGCGACAGAACTCTCGCTGGACACTTCTCAAGAATCTAATCAGACTTTTGAATAAATAAAAGTTTATATAGAGAGAATAATGTAAATATGTAATACAATTAAAACTATAAATATTCATGGATTATATGAGAAAATGATTTATTATTTCATTTTTGTATCAACGTTGAAAATATAATATCTTCGTCAACCTTGATAATTGTTAATACAATTTATAAATTCGACTGGCAATTCTTCGTTTTAAATGTCGTTTGAATTTTGCATAAGCACCGCGAGTTATTTCAATTAAAAGTGAATCGGTCGACGATACCGTGGACGGAACAATAAAATCATTCGAAATAACCCCGGAAAATTTTAGCCAGTCGAACCATTGGCGAGAGCGATGCCTATTTAAATTTGCGGATAGCGTGGGTCACGCTCTTGCGTCCGGCCAATACGTCGTTCAGCGAGAACGAATTTGTCCGCGTGAAATACTTTTAAAGCGGCGCAAATTAGCTGTGCCGTAAAAACGTCGCAATCGAATAGTACGTAAAATTCGAGTAATTCGTTTATGCGCGTAAAGCGAATTGTCGAAGCGCGTTCCGCTGGTAAATATAATACTTTTATGCACGATGGACGACCGAGAGACATTTTTCAACGTGGAACCTATTTTAAACGTTACTAAAATGGCAGCATTAGTGAAAATCCTGAAAAACGATATTATACAAAGTGGTGGGACATTTTAATACGGTGGGGAAGGGGGCACACATACTTACCTACCTACGTATGTATTTTGTATTGTTTATTAACACACTCGAGACCATTAACGTAGTCCTACCACGTCATTTCAAAATCCTGTAGCTGAGAGACGAGAAAACGCATAGTCCTACGTCATTTCGCCTATTACATTATAATCGTATTTAAATAGCACAACCAACCAACCCTCTGGTTCTCAGCTATAGACGTTTTGAAAATTGTACGTGGCTTTCAGGTAGTGGACTCGTCTCGCTCTAAAATCACCGGCTTCGAATGTGTTAATAAACGAAATATGTTGGTATATATATACCTCGCGCATGTGTACATAGATATATAGATGATAATATATATAAATATTTAGATGATATGATTTTATTATTTCATATTTGTTAAGCTTGCCAATATTTACATTTCTTTAATATTTCTTTATTCGAATTAAATTTATCTGAAAAAATGATCAAGTGACATTTCGAACCACAATCATCTTCCAATTTCGTATTCGGTCAAGTGTGATTTGATTTTTTTTTCTGGTTTTGATATCTCATGTATTCACGTACACATACCTTATTGATTTATTTTATTAACTGAAATGTCACGTCAGAGGTGACCTCAAAATGTAAAAGGCAAAATGATTTATTTTATTATAGACTGTATGTAATACTTATATACTTGGATATATACATACATATATATTCTTATCAACCACAAAATCATACATTTTCATTAAGCAGAACCTATCGTGCATCATCTATATAAAAACTAAAATATTTTAATGTTCTTATTTAAATATTTCACCCTACATACATAGATACATACATAATATACATAGTATACATGCATACATACATACATACATACATACATACATACATACATACATACATACATACATACATACATACACTTATATATATATATATATATATATATATATATATATATATATATATATAGTATATGTATACACATACAGACGCATGTAAATGATCGACAAAAAAGTAATTGGACGATTAATTTCGTAAAATCGTTCTATTTCTCCTGGGAAACATAAAGTCCGAAATTTTCAACGAATTGGCAGTCCCGTGATATCCATTTGGATCGCGTTCTTTATTAGCGTTCTTGAATTTAAACGAAAAGAATCTTTCGTGGCAGGGCCTGAGCGCTCACTGGAGATATGAATTTCATATTTTACGATAATACCATCGGATGTTCTCAAGGTAAACGAATCTCTTCACGGAGAAGTTTTCGCAGAGTTACCATGGAAAAATCGTAGCTGCATGTCGATTTCCTCCGATGCTATAGTGCCCGCCTTTCCTTCCCACTACCCCTCTTATTTTTCTTCGTGATATCGGCTCTCCTGCAATCCCGATGGATAAAGGATACCCAAGGGATACGAAAGAATGAGTGCGTGGGTGAGAAATCAAATTTTTAATCAAATAGCTATCCCGGTCAACAGTGACGCGGAAAGAAAAAGAAAAGAGCAGAGAGAGCGAGTGGGGGAGAATATATTCGATCACTCTCTCTCTCAAAAAAAAAAAAAATAAATAAATAAATAAAAAACAACAAAAGAAAATTAATATACGTTTTTTTAAAAAATTACATTCGACTTGATAATAGAAATCGTTAATTTCGTAAAGAACAAAACTGTTAATAATCAAGTTACACCTATCTCCGCGCAATTTTCATCATCGAAAAGTTTTTCCATTCGAATGTACGCGATACACTTAAATTTGAAAAGAGCATCGTTGTTTTCGTACTCGATCTAAAAGTGCTCTCTTAAGCTTCAAAAATTCGTTCTCTCGATAGAACCTTCGAAACGAGGCGTTACCAAATCGAACGATCGTTATCCTCACGAACGATAGCCGTCGGCCTTTTGTTTTCTTTTTTTTTTTGGGGGGGGGGTTCCTTTTTTATGTACTCACATTCGTTCGTTTTGTAATAATAAAAAGAGTGAAAATCGGTTAAAATAGAATATGAAAGGGGAAAAAAGCGGGTATAAAGAGTGGGAGTGAGAAAAGTCAGGGTTGTTGAACCGACTTTAAAGCGACGATTCACTTGGTATATTGCGTGTATGTTAAAATAGTGGATAAATGTACGATGGAGTTTCCATTAGCACGGCGAATCGCGCTATTCTTTGATATAGAAAAATGCGTGGGTTACGTCCTTTCGTCCTATGGCATATGAGAGGATGGGAAGGAGGAGGAGGGGTGTGATGGTAAAAAAATCCATTTCCATCGTTTGAAACGGATTGGCCGAGCGGATTGTGTCCGTGCTCTTTCGTGCGAGAAGTACCATATCGTAGAGATACGATCGATTCTCTAAGCTCGACTCAACTCGATCTCGATTGTACTACGTCGATATAACTGGGATTCGATTAATCGTCTTATCGTAACGCAAATCGGCTCTTTATCGGTTGCCTTTGGCAAAATCTATGGGAGTTTATAATCATATCCTTTAGTTCGTATACCTTCTAATGTCGTATCTAAGCGAACGTAGTGTATTAGATACCGATCGATCGTTACAATGATTAAAGAGAATACAGATAGCAATAATGCTTAATTAACTCTAATAGAACACAGTTTAATCGTATAATCGATAGTAAATAATAAAAAAATAAAATAAATATATAATATAAAATATGTAGTTAATAATATGTTGTGTGAATTATACCATTGAATTATTGTAATGGAATTTTTAGGGATAAATGATACGTAATATAATTTCATTGGAAAGAATTAAGAAAAAGTAATAATAAAATATAACAGGATTGCAACTCGATTATAAAAATTGTAAAAAAAAAAAAAATTGTCCGGGTGATAAATTAAAAGTAGATTTGTATAGATAATAATATAAATTTTCTTTTTATTAATGTTAATTTTCTTAATTACTAAAAATATAATCTATCAAACTAAATTATTGTGTTATAATAATTGTCGAAATGAGGATTGAATAAAAATAAAAATAAAATCATTTTATATGCCTTAATATTAGAGAGATAAAAGAATTTGATTAAATATAAGTTTTTAATAACACTTAAATGTTAATTCGTTATATTTTTTCATTGTTGATTTATCATAATGAGCATAAAAGAGTCTTGTTTACGTTTCAGCATCTTAATGAATTAAAATTTAATATTCAATTTATAAAGCTTTATAAATATGAATAATTATTTGTTATAAATATTTAAAGTAAAATAAAACGAATAACTAAATTTAAACAAACTTGGGGGAAACAAAAATATATTAATTTCAATATATTTTAAAGATATAAAGATATTAATTAATTTAAATTATATCAATTCTGAATCGTAAAAGATTATACGTACGGCTAAACGGGCTGCACGTTAAATAAATTTCTCTATAAAAAAATGATAAAAACATTTAATTTATTATAGCGTATAAATAAAAGTGAACACTCGTTACTCTGTTTGATTATTCCACGGTATAATATTCATATAATTTTCGGTAGACAGTAATATTATAAAGAGAAGAGGATCCACTCAACACTGTTTGCCTATTATGTTCAAGTACATACACGTTTATACAAACGCGCGTGCGTGTGTGTGTGTATGCACATAACTCATGTGTCGTTGCAAACGAGAAGAGCTAGAAGTGATGTTAGTGGGACTTGCTTTTTCCATCATCTTCTAAGAGTGGCAATGGAGTTAGGTACGCATAAGTTTGTACGATACCCGTGCGAAACAGTTAACCTAACAGGTTTCTCAGTGCCGCTCGAATATTGGATAAGTTCCGTAGCAAGGTAGAAAATGGCGAGGGATTACAGTGTTTACCACCTTAACCGAGGAGACTCTGCTACCAGCAGGGATTGTCGGCGAGATTTAAGAGCATGTGTGCGGATGAGAGAGAGGGAGGGATGGAGAAAGAGAGTGTGTGACAGACACACGGACAGAGGGAGAGAGAGGGGAGGAAGGAGGAGAGAAAGAGAGAGAGAGAGAGAGAGAGAGAGAGAGAGAGAGAGAGAGAGAGAGAGAGAGAGAGAGAGAGAGAGAGTGACAGACATACAGACAGATGAATAGAGACGAAGACAGAGATTGAACTATATATAGGGTGATTTATCTCCAAATGACAACGAGCAAGAATGATTGATAATAATTTTCATTATGTTTCAGCATTACCAGAAGGCAAACCCTTTATCGTATCTGATCGCGAACGTTACGATCTTGGGGATACTCTACGAGCAAATTGTAGTTTACCGGCATCGAGGCCAACCGCTCATCTGTCATTCACAATCAATAACTTTCCGGTAAGAAGTACAGTATGATAAATTAAAACTTTTTTTTCCTTCTTTTTTTTTTTTTTTTTTTTTTTAAATTATTACAAAGTTATATAGTATATGTCTGGAAGAGGATGATTATTTCTGAGATTCTTCCTCTCAATAAAGGTTCTTTTTCTTTTTTCTTCCTTATTTCTTTTCTTTCGTGTTTCGAATAATTAATAGATGGAAACTATAATGAAGTAACGTAGTCGGTAATATATAAAATATAACTAATAAACGAGCTAATATAAGTTAAAGAAGATTAGGAAGAGGGAAGTTTTCCCTTTTGCTATAGTAACACACTACGTAAGTTGTTTGAAACTCGTACAACTTCGATACCCACTTCTGCTTTTTTTTTTCTTTCTTCTTTTTTTTTTTTTTTTTTTTTTTCATTGGCCGAAATGAAGTATGAAAATCTGTTCCCCCTTTTTTGAAATTCGGTTAGTAGGACGAACGAGAATAGGTGGGAAGAAGGTGAAGTGGGGGAAAACGAGGATCCCACGGAGATTGATTCGTTCGCAGATGAATGCTCTCGCGTGATTCTCGCGTTCTATCTGCTTCCACTCGTTCTAAACGCGAGATCTTCTTCTTCGTTACCGTTCGATTATCGATTTTCGATAAGCGAGAGTGTAATATTTCGAAAGCGAAAGAACATTAATCTTGATCGTTCCGTCTGAAATGTCCAGTTTACATAGTAACCCAATTTAGAATTCTTACGTACTGACGCGAACAAATTTTCTTCGGTGTTACGCTAAGGAAACATAAGAAAAAAAAAAAAAAGAAAGAAAATCTTACGAAATTTAACATAATTTATTTCCTCGTTAAAATGATACAATCAAATGATATTTAACGTTAGTGCTGACGAATTGGTCTTTTTAATACTATCTACATAAACAACGATAGTTTGTATTATGCATACACGTAAATGATATAGTATATAAAAAAGATATATATATATATATATATATATATATATATAAATATATATATATATATAATATTATATATATATTATATATATAAATGTATAATGAACCTATAGATTCTTCTTTATGACATAAAAATCTTTATAAAGGAAAAGACTTTGAAGAGTAGAGTGACATCCGCTCGAAAACTCTCTTACGTAAGTTTTACTGTTTCCTGAGTGGAATCTAAGCGTGTTGCCGGCGGCAATGCATTACCCATAATCCCGAAGGATGATGCCATAGGATCTCATTATCCGATACGACCAAACGGTGAGCGTAATTCCCTCCGGTGTTTGCTCGTTCTCGCGAAACCGAAATCTTTTTTTTTCTTCTTTCTTCTTCCTTCTCTTCTCTTCTTCTTCTTCATCTTCTTCTTCTTCCTCTTCTTCCTCTTCTTCTTCTTCTACTTCCTTCCCTGCGACGCTGTTGGGAAGTTCGCATTTTAATAGGAATTACATCGAAATTTACTTTCCAAAGGCGATCGAACGCGAGAACTGCTGACGTTCGAGGAAACTTTGAAATGACTCATGATAAAGGAAATAACATCGAGATCTTTTTTTCCCCTTCCTTCCTTCCTTTCTTTCATCCTTTCTTTCTTTCTTATTCTTCTTCTCCTCCTCCTCCTCTTCCTCCTCCTCCTCCTCGTTCTTTCTTTTCTCTTTTCATAAAAAAAGAAAAGAATAGGAGGGAAAAAACACTTCGTTGCAGTTTCATTATACTTCTTTGACCGAATGCTGGAAAACGAGGGCGTAGCACCACGCGTCTCGCGTTATAGGACTCTCGAGAGGGAATCGAGAAAAAAGTATGAAATGCTTGGGAGAGTGGATCGGTGGGAGGAGGGGGAGGATGACGAGGAGATGGGTGGGCGGTCGGGTGGAAGGGAAAGGAGAAGGGAGACATAAAAAGATCCACCCCCTCATCCACCCCTGACATTCTTTCGTGGTTGGCCGACGGCTGACGGAGAAAATTAGAGCCCCGTCTCGTTCGCGTTCGCGTGTGCGCATGTTTTTCCTCTGTAAGGTTTATGTAGAACGAGAAAGGGTAGGGGAAATTGCGGGGTGGCGATGAGTGGCGTAGGGATGGGGTGGGGTGAGGTGGTGGGTAGGTGAACGAGGAAGAGTGTACGGGAAGGAATGTCTGAAAGTCCCTAAGCGAAATCCGTCGAATTTGTAACGTACCTTTTCTCGTTGGAGAAACGAAACGACTCCTTCTTATCTATCGTTCTCATCGCGTTTTCTTACTCCTTGAAAACGATTCGAAATCAAATTTTGGTCTTCCTACTATTCCTTCGTATCCCACGCGAAATGGAATTCACTTCGAAAACGTTCGCTTATCTTTTTCGTGTATTATTCTGACTCTTTTCTCTTTTCTTTTTTTTCCCCCTCGAACTAAGTTTCGTATTTCTCTCCCCCCACTCCTCACCACCACCCTCCCAACGACCTCTCATTTTATTTGTTTCCTTTTTTGTTTTGTTTCTGGTATTTACATAATCGATGAGCACTTAGCATGTTTCTCTTTTTTTTCTCCTCCTCACTACTTTTTTTATTTTTATTCTTTTTTTAATCCGAATTTCTCATAAAATGATCAGAGATTGATACATAACTATATATGTCTCTTTCTCTCCCTCTCTCCCTCTCTCCTCTGTGTATGTGTGTGTGCGCGCGCGCGCGCGCGCATTTGTATTTATTTGTGGGTAGATAGAGAT
>OU426867.1:4670873-4712342 GCA_911387685.1 Dolichovespula media
AATAGCGTAGCTTTGAGAGTGTTAGTATAAGCGCAAAATGCTTTTCTGCTTTTCAATTTTGTTCTACGAATAATTGCTCAGAATCAGTCAAAGCGAATCAATTTTTGCATCAACGATATCGTTCTGTAATTAAATAAATTAATGTTTCAGTTAATGATACCAAACAATGCGATGTGTAATTAATAATTTTTTTTATTGTAAAAAATTTTTTTCGTCTTTCTTTTTCTTTTTTCTCTACAAAAACGAACAACGTTCTTCTAGGAAAATATCTGCAGTGATACTATTTTGAATGTTAGCTTCGATCTAGTTTGTTTTGGTAACAAACAGTATGAAGTGCTCGCTTTCTCTTCATAGACAAAACACACACATACATATACATATGAGTAACTCGCGTGAGAAAATCTTCAGTCTAACACGAAGCGTTGGTGTATAGCGTATTTCATAAATAAGACTAAGTATTATTTCTTCATATTGTTTCTATTTTTTTTTGGTTTTATGATATCTCCAAGTTAAAATTAATAAAGTCAATATATCGATGACTGTTATTATATTATATCGGTAGCATACGGTTATTTTCATTGCGTCTATCTAAGTTCACGTTTTAATCTGGTGTTTGTATAATACGTAAGGGATAACTCTCGTTAGAAACACGTTACAATATTCTCTAATATTTCTTTTTCTCTTTCTGTTTGACGAGAAATAAGTACTTTGTGAGTATTCATGAAATCGAGAAACGTTTATATTAGTCCATTTACTTTAAACGAACGAATTGTTTAGAAACGGCCGATATATGAATCAATTAACGATTTTCGATTTTTAGTACAATGAAATGAGGTAATATTTTTAATAATTAATTCTAGAAACAAAATATAATAACGTTCTTTAATTTGTATAAATTTATAAATAGTTATTTATTGTGCTAAGAGATTTTTGTCAGCTATTGAGAAGAAATATGAAATTATCCTTATAGGTAGGATTGAAAGTGTATAAATTTAGCATACTCTCAATTAGTACTTCATATACGAAGAAAATCGAAACTGTGTACGCTGTATGTGTCGAAAAAAAAAAACAAATATTTAAAACATGTAGCATCTGTGCAAATGAAGTTGCCAGAGGGACGTTAATTTGGGAAACGTTGAATTTTTAATCTCGAAAAAATTATGCAATCAGTGTATTATACTTAAAAGTGTATTATACTAAAAAGTTTTTTTTTCTAATTTATTTCTTTCGTTCTTTTTTTTTGTTTTTAATTTTTTTTATTTCAGGAACACACAGACGATGTTAATTAATAAATAAACAGTTACGAAAAGAATCGGAAGAAGTTAACACTTAAAAGTATAATGTAATAATTATGATTACGGGACTTTGCGATGCAAGAATATTTTGTTCTTTTTCTTTTCTATTCGGTTACGACGTTTCCTCCAACGAAATTGAAAAATCTTTAACTCAATCTATATATTAGGAATTATCTGTGATTAATTTTTCTTATCTCTACAGGCACATAACGAGATTTAAGCTTCAAAATTGAAAAATATTTTTATTACGTTATTACCTACGAACTTATATATATATATATAAATCAACGACATGGCTTATCTTCTTATATACGAATCAATGTTAACTGTACTTCGTAAAAACAACATTGACGAGAAATTTAATATGCGCTGAAATGCTAACAGGATTTTATAAAGTAATTTTATAGGTAAAACTTTCTTTTTTATAGATTGTATTCATTATCGATATTGGACAAAAGTTTTTTTTTGTACGTGAATAGTTATGTCCCTAAATTGGGATACCTTACCATAATTGGCAACTTTTTTCCTATGTGACGAGTAACTTGTGTTACAAGTTCAGTCTTCTAATATTATCATTTCTCTCTCTCTCTCTCTCTCTCTCTCATTCACAGAAGCACTTTGAAAGTGTTAATAAAAGCGAAAAGCTTTTCTGCTTACAATTTCGTTCTACGAACAGCAGCAACTGTCTAGAAGCAGAGTAAGTACAGAACGTAGTTTATCGCGCGGCTTCGACGTAACGAGATGCATCGTCCTTTGATGGTATAATCCGATGCAGATTAAAATCCCGTTCACTCGGTGCTCGACGTTACTTTGCCTTATTATAATAAAAAATGACGAAGCGGTGCTGAAGCGCGTTGAAAAGAGATAAGGATGAGTGCCCGGAGGATAAATGGATGGATGTCGGACAAAAGAAAATGATGGGACGTTGAGAGAGAGAGAGAGAGAGAGAGAGAGAGAGAGAGAGAGAGAGAGAGAGAGAGAGAGAGAGAGAGAGAGAGAGGGAGAAAGAGAGAAAGGAAGAAAGAGAAAGAGAGAGAGAGAGAGAGAGAGAGAGAGAGAAGTTACGGTATTTTGTTCGCTGCGAGCTAACCAGATCGTAATTACCTTAATCAATATCTCGAACAGCTTTCGAGTTCTACGTTTAGAGAATAGAATTCGATCATTCCAGAGTGGTCTTTGTATTGGTTAATTAAGAGAACAAAAAATTCAGGCATTTCTGTGCCTCTGGCCAAGGATGATTAACATCGTTTGAACATAATCGATTAAATTAATGATTTTACAACTGACGCTATTTTTAAATATTTTCCCTACAAATATTTTCAATAATTTTACACGATTCGTGTTATTCCCTTTTTATTTTTTTTTACGGTGTGATCTTTTATGATTTGTTTCTCTTTCTTTTTTTTCTCTCCTTCTTTTTTCCCCTCTTTTTTTTTTTTTATAGCAATTTTAAAATCGGAAATTGGATCGAATCTGAATGAAATGTAAATCCTCGTTGAAAATAACTAAATTTTTTTTTCTTTTATAAACGAATTTCAAGTCAATTCATTCGGCTATTTAGACGGCAAAGTGGATAAACACGTATACACTCTCATGTACTCGCACAGACACACGCGCTCACATACGAAAATTTACATTTTGTAATGAAATGTAAAGATACGAAGAGAACTTCCTTCGGTCGTATTAAAAAAAAAAAAAAAAAAAAAAAAAGAAAAAAGGGAAAGGAAACAAAATGGAAAAAGAACAAAATGGGAAGGAAAGAAAAGTAAGAAAAAAGATAAGAACGTATAAAATAGGGGAGTAACACAAAAAAAAAGAAGAAGAAGAAGAAGAAGAAGATAAAACTTAAATAAGTAGCTACGTAGAGATTCGAATCCATCCGACGTTTTAACGACCCTAGACCACAGTGATAGTGTCCGAGTTTAGTCATTCGCGAAAGGTTTACTTCTTTCAAACGAGACTCGTCACGGGAAACGTTTTAGTTTGAAAAAGAAAGAAAGAGGGGGAGAGAGAGAGAGAGAGAGAGAGAGGGAGAGAGAGAGAGAGAGAGAGAGAGAGAGAGAGAGAGAGAGAGAGAGAGAGAGAGAGAGAAAGGGAATTCAGGTCGACCGTTGCTTCTTTTTAAAGTCAAGACGGAGGCAGTTACGTACGTGCCTTTGCGGTGTCATCGAATCTCACGAGATGGTTGCTGGAATACCGACGAAGTAAGAGGAAATCGAGTAACTAGTCGAACCGGCCGGTCTGTTACTGGGCTATGCCCATCGGGTTCTCTCTCTCTCTCTCTCTCTCTCTCTCTCTCTCTCTCTCTCTTTCTATCCATCTATACACCAATCCATCCTTCTTCCCCTTTACCTGCTATCCTCTACTATCCCTATCTAACCCATTCATTAACTCTCAAGAACCAACTTAGACTTGCAGTCTCTATAGGGTTGTCAGTAGACGTGTACACGACGTGCCGTTTGTTCTACTCTGAAACTTGAGATGTCCTCCTCGGATAACACGGTGGAACGGGATTCCCGTTCTCATACCCGCGCATCTTACCTAAACGTGGGTGGAGGGGGTGGGGGAGGGGGGCTTTCTTAGATTCCCAGTGCAAAAGCTTCACGTTTGTAGTGTGTAGAATTGACGCACGGTTACTTTACTCTTGATATCTATACGACTAAACCAATGTGCAGAGACGAAACGATGTGGTATTAGATGAGATGAGACGGTAGATCGAACGTGCCGAACATAGTCATTAGCCGCTTTTATTGGAAGATGGATTTGAGGAAAGGAGAATCGTTCCATCTCATAGGGAGAGAGAGAGGGAAAGAGAGAGAGAGAGAGAGAGAGAGAGAGAGAGAGAGATCGAGTCCAGCCAGTCGAGTCCTTCTGGATTTGGAATGACGTAATCGTCCTGTCCTCCGCGACACATGGATAGATGTGTCCGAGTAACGAAGATATATCGACCGAAGTACATATGTCATTTTTCTTTTTCTTCTTTTTTTCTCTTCTTTCTCTTCTTTTTTTTCTTTTTCTTTTTTTTTTTATTCTTCGTACGACATTCAGGGATATTGGTATACATATGTTGGTAAATTTATTGGTATATGTTCTCTATATATCCAGCTATTGGGAGAGTTTTATTAGAAGGAGAAATTATATAAGTAAATTGATAATCTACCGGGTGAGTTATCTAAAACCAGAAGCTTCAATATCACAATTATTTCTATTTAGTATATTAAGCAAAGGAATATCGGATTCCATTCAAGGATGTATCGATTTTAATGGATATAACTTTCAAGTAAAAGCTTTCTTCGTCTATTGTTTTTCATCGGCAAAGGTAATCATGATATTAACGTTTTCAGTTTTAGTCTTATAAAACGTATATAACAAAATAAATTGTACAAAAAAAAAAAAAATGAGGCAAGGTATATTTCGTTAAAAACAAATATTATTTAATTTCTCGAATGTTATTACATTTTTTCAGTATTTCGTTAATTTTAAACAGTTATTTCAGTTACATTATTTTTTGTTCTCTTGTCGTTTCCTTTTTTTTTTTTCTTTATGCAGACACACAAAGGGACTGATAAACGATGAAAATAAAAGGATAGAGAAGCACCTTTACAGGTAATATTTGAATGAACGCAAACATTTTCTATCTCGTTATTCGAGCATTTAATTGTTCGCTTTCCACTGGTCGTCGTTATTTGAAACGTCGGTAGAACAAATATGCTCATGGAACGCAATTAATATTCGGTGAAAATCTACGAAATACATGCGACGTAACTCCGTGGATATCGCGCAAAAGTTATTGCCTTGGATTTTGGATAACACGGCGGAAATTGGATATCCGATGGATATACTAATACCACGGTCGGTAAAGTCGTAAATATCTCACGCACTCTAGCTTGGGAAATTTTGAATATCCTATAAATACGAATAAGACACGTGGTTGGGATTGGAGCTTGGTCGAAGTAATGGCGAGCTGAGGAAATTCAGGTCGGCTTGGATCGAGTACGAGCATAGCCGAAGGGTAAAAGAGAAGAGTGAGAGGAGGGGGGAGGCAGAGAACGAAAAAAAAGAGGTAGTCCTTTTTCGTTTCGAGTCTGGTAATACTCGATCGTTTGTACATCAACGAATTGGCTTCTTCTCATTACGCGACACGCCACTCTAATTTCTTCAACCGAACGCTTCTTCTTGTTGTCATCGTTGGACGTTATTAAAAAGAGTCCTAATGACCAGCCAGCAAGCTATCTCATCATCCCGTCGACTCTTTTTGTACACTCATCGTCACTCGTTCCTCTGCAAGCCAATTTGATGAACGGCTTTCACTTCAGGGTGAACCCTAGTGACCGTGCAGAATCGATCGAATCGCAATCACCTGATCCTGCATTCAACGTTCACGATCAGACAAATATTCTCTCTCTCTCTCTCTCTCTCTCTTTCTTTTCCTCTCTCTCTCTCTCTCTCATTTTTTTCTCTCCCTGTCATACAGAAACATACCATTGATCTCGTATAAACTGGATTAAACCAGAGGAATCGATTTTTGACCTATCTTCTCGTAAATTTTAGAAAACTAAGGGGAGACATATGTAGATGATAAACCAAAATTGGAAAGAGAAAAGCAAAGAGAGAAACGTAGCTGCTCGTCGAGTGTCCATTACAATTTGCAGAGGGTTCTGCTCGGCTAAACCAGCACAGCAAGCTCGCCAATTGTGGTTAAGTTTAATTGGCGTCGACGTGTCCGGGTGGGGTCCGAGGTATTTCTCGTAGGGGGAACGCGACCGAAATGTTTCGTTTGACGTTACGCAGCTAGGGTAGAGATCTCATAGGCTGCTGATGTCGACGGCAACGTAACTATTATATACGTATGTATGTATGTATGTATGCATGTATGTATTTACACAGAGAATGGATAGACACCGTGTAGAGAACAGTATGTATGTTCTCGCGCGCGTACTCTGATACTACAGGATTATCGGCCATTAACACGGAGGAGAAGCAACGAAGTATAGCCGGAATGTCCATAAGCCGTATGCCTCGACCAACTTCCATTCAGTGTTCTCCAGAGAGAAATAGCACAGAACTGGTTGGATAAACGGATGTGTGTAAAGAGAAAGGTTGGAAGGTACCAATGATAGGAGAGAGATGTCTCTTCTCTCTCTCTCTCTCTCCTCTCTCTATTCTCTCTCTCCTCGCTCTTTCCCTCTGGTACTCATCGAATCATTCGAGACGATAAACGAGCACGATTTCTCTGCGTCGAGCCCTTCCACCGCCATGGGTAGCTACCGTTGGCCCATCGTCGTAATGGAAACCCATGGATGCAGATGGATCCCATTGTTTTCCCAGGTAGCTCCTTTCTAAGCGACATCGCAGCCTCGACGAGACCGGACGTTTCTCGACGTCGTTTCTACAGGCTCCTCGAAAACCACTACTCTCTACTCCGTCCTCGGCTTCATCAATTCCACTCTGCCCGAAGCCCTCCAACCTACTTCTACAAACCAACCCCCTTACCCCCTCCCCTCATTCCTCGTCGTCCATGTCTTCTTCTTCTTCTCCTTTCCACTAGCTTCCGTTCCACGTTTTCAACCTCTCCCCCCCCTCTATCTCTCTGTCTTTCCTTTTCCCTCTTTCATCGAACTATTCCTCTCTTCTTCCTCTACGTGTGTTTTCACGTCCACTTCTCGTCGTTCGTCCTCAACCTTGTGCCCGACTGCTATGGGGATCTCGAAGGTAATAAAGCGTTTCTCTCTCTCTCTCTCTCTCTCTCTCTCTCTCTCTCTCTCTCTCTGTCTCTATCTCTGTCTCCGTCTCTGTCTCTGTCTCCGTCTCTGTCTCCGTCTCTGTCTATCTCTCCACATAAACTTCGTGTGTAGGAACGAGAACGTAGCGTCGAACACGTTTCCTACCTACGTGTTCTTCGTTATACAGAAAGCAAGCAAGCAACCTAGCAAGCAAGCAAGCAAGCGGATATAGAACTAGGCTAGTCAGTACGTGGTCCACGTTTGGTAATGAAAGAGAGGAAACGTACAACGTGGATACTGGTAAATTGAAGCTGATACCACTAGCAGTTGATTCAAACGGTTGATGAGTTTATCGAGAAGCTTACTCGATCCACTTATCTCTCTATGTCTCTCTCTCTCTCTCTCTCTCTCTCTCTCTCTCTCTCTCTCTCTCTCTCTCTCTCTCTCTCTCTCTATGTTTCTGAATATTTCTCTACTCAGCTGAAATGTAGCAACTGTGTTACAAGAACTACGACAGAACTAGTGGTAATGATTCCGAAATGCTTTCATTAGTCGTTATAATTTTACGATAAAGATATTTTCAATTTCCTTTATCTTCAAGTATTATTTTTAATCGATCATATTTATCAAACGTGTTTTAATTTTTCTTGTCTCCTTTCTATTCCTTTTTTTGCTTTTCTTTTCTTTTTTTCTGGTCTACGCGAAATATATATATATATATATATTTTTTTTTTTCGTGATTTTATTATTAAAGAAAAGCAAACGAGTAACTCGTAATGCAGATACGATTAACACGTCTCTTCGAGTTATGTAAGTAAGCCCATGCTGTGAATATGCGAAATGCGTTAGCCGAGTAATTATGGAATGTCACAGTTTCGGAGATACAGTAGGCTCGCCAGAAGCAGAGGTTGGATATACAGAGGGTTAGAAGCGCGAGACTAATACCATAGCGTTAGCCTTGCTATAACGCAATCGCAGTATACTATCCGTAGTAAACAAGGAATTCTGTTAACTGTTACTCGAGAAATACGCGATGCTGTATATACGTTATCGTTATAATACCGAGAACTTGCGTTTAATTTATATCGAGATCATACGAACGCAATATGTTACCTCATTATCATCATTATTATTAATGATGTTGCAAGAGCATCGAAAAATAAAATTATTACTGTAGCCACGTTATTTGTTTCAACGATTCGCAAATTATTTGTGATAATGATGATGATGATGATGATGATGATGATGATGATGATGATGATGATGATAATGATAATAATAATATCATGGAAAAGATACTTTTAAGTTCATGAAAATGTTGCAAACTGTGGTTTGATTAGCGCTGTCTATATTTTAGTTTGAAAATAACAGAGACATGAGGTTAGAAATGTAGCTACCTGGGTATCTCGGACGGTCCAGCTCTCTTCGTTCGATCATGAAAGTTACTCTGACAGTGGGCACAGAGTAATTTTGGAAGCCACCGATTATCGTACTTGGCTCTCGGATCGGTTAACGCAGTGCGGTGTATTCATCTCCATTAACTACAGACTGCGCCATTTGATGTAGTTCTGCTTCCACCCAAAATAGTCTATTACAATATACTGATATTACCGTAGTACACGTAGTGCATGCAAATTGCAGCAAGTAGCACATGTGCTGCGGTCACATGGCTTGCTTAACTTTGGATATAACATTTTACTTAATTTTACCACGTTGTTCCTCGTAAAACATTATATGTTTCCCGTCGGATAATAAAATATTTTGTTTGACAATGGGCCAACGTTATGAAAGGATATATCGTTATTATATATCCAAACATTTTGTGTAAGCATTCCCATTAGTATATGATCGAACTATCGAGTCAACACACTGGTAAGATTCATACAGAGAGAGAGAGAGAGAGAGAGAGAGAGGCATTAATTACTACCATAAATCCCAGGCGTTAATGCACGACCGCGTTGCTAATTGCGCGAAAGACCGAACCCCAGTGGGATCGCGTTGCTTTAGACTGCGTTTCTCGAGCGACCCTGGAATCCAACCTCATCCTGTGTTGCTCTATACACAAGAATCTAGGATATAGCAGACGTATACGAAAGAGGAGATAGAGAGAGAGAGGGGGGGAGGGGATGGGAGAAGGATGCCAAAAGCTCGCCTACGTTAGACAGGTTAGACTAGCTTCTCTCTCGTTCTCTTTCAGTTTGTTAGCAGCCAGAGGGTGAGCGTCCTCGGTGCTTTTCGAAACGGCTGGCTTGTCCTTCCTTCCTCCACTTGCAAACGCCAACACCTTGATGCTGTTGAGGAGCATCGACTTGGAGAAATGAGAGAGAAAGGGACAATGTGGAGAGAAAGAGAGAGAGAGAGGGGGGGGGTATAGGTGGGAACGTCGAAACATAGAGAGAAAGGGAAGGACAGAGAAAGTCTTTGTTGCAGAGAACCTTCCGCAAACAGACGACTACGTCTTATTGCGAGGGAGAGCAAGAAGCTTTGAAGTCGCGAGCGAAGTGAGAAGGACAGAGAAAGAAAATGATAGAGAGATAGAGGGAGGGAGAGAGAGAGAGAGAGAGAAAGAGAGCGAGAACGATAATGAGCGTGAATCGAAAGATATAGTTAGAAAGAGAGAGGGGGGGAGGGTAGAGAGAGAGAGAGAGAGAGAGAGAGAGAGAGAGAGAGAGAAATAGAGATCAGAATGAAAGAGAGTTTCTACGGAAGCTGTGGAGGTTCGAACGACGGCAGGAAGAAAGGGACGATGCAACAAGAAAGGACTGAACGTGTGTGTGAGAGAGAGAGAGAGAGAGAGAGAGAGAGAGAGAGAGAGAGAGAGAGAGAGAGAGAGAGAGAGAGAGAGAGAGAGCCTCCAGGGTTCTTAGAGAGCATAAAGCACCGACGAAAGATAGAATGTCGCTTAAGCGTTACCGTAACCAATGGCCTGGAATCCCTTTTCCGGTATCGGAGCAATGACGCGTTATACGTCGTCGACTAGCGGAGTTACACATACTTACACGTAATTTTTTCGAAGGACGGAAGAAAAGGGGCATATAAGGAAAGTAGAAGGAACTAGTGGCACAATGCGAAAGGTTACTCTCATTTATCTCCCTTTCTCTTTCTCACTCTTCTTCGTAAAATGTTCTTGGCTATTATCACGAAATGATTCCTGTTTCCATTTGCTTTCTGGATCAATGTCGTTCTTCCACGCATTGACGACGTTCTTACGCCTCGTTGGTCGATGCTTCACGAACATCCCCCCCCTTCTTCTCCTCCTCCTCCTCCTCCTTCCCTCCTATCCTATAACTGACTTTCTCTTCTCTTCTCTTCTCTTTTCTTCTCTTCTCTTCTCTTCTCTTCTCTTCTCTTCTCTTCTCTCTATCCCATTCTTACCTACTATCGTTCTTACCTCAAAGTGATATATCGGTGCTAAGACCTATCTTTGTCACGAGATGAATCGTCGTTCCCTTACGCATTCTAGATGCCATAGAAAATTACGTTAGAAATTTGTTTCCTTAAACCGTGTGTGTAACTCAAACGAAGTAAATTCGCGCTAATGAATTAGAAACGACGTTAGAACATAGCTCAAGCCAAGAGAATTATATGATAAGAGTTATTTGCTTATACGTAATAATGAACATATTAGATATTATCGATTAATAGTTAAGTATTGTCTATGAAGCTTTATATTTGAAGTTTGTTATTATTAAAATCGTTTGAGTAAACTGAAATGTCAGTTTGGATTAATGAGTTTGGAAGGACAATAGAGTTTAAATAAATCGATGTAAAAGTTATACGACGTGCGCGATAGTTTGTCAGAAATAAACGTATTAGATATTATCGATTGATATTTAAGTAATATTTTCCATTGAAAGTTATGCATATGGAATATCCGTCCTTTAACGCGTTCGTATAACGTATGAGTTATTATAGATAGGGATTTTAGAGGATAACTCTCAAGATTAAATTTGTAATACAACATACGTATGTTTATAATGCCGTGCCTGATGAAAATATTAAATGTTATATATAACTTAATATTTAAGTAGAATATATTCTATGGAAATTTGTGTTTGTGTAAATGCATCCTATATAAACCGTTATGCAATTACACACAAAATGATTTCGCATAAATGAGTTTACAAAGAAACAAATTAAGGATTATATAATACACCATATATATATATATATATATTTGTACCGAACGTGTTCGTCCGATATTATCGATTAATATTTAAACAGAATTTGCATGTTTGACCATGTACATCATCCACATCTGAAATTTGACGACGATGTGTCGTTCCGATCGATGATCCGTACGAATGCTCGACACGGATGCTGTCCTACCATGTTGAGTAATCTGCTCATGGAGCATCACACGTGCATACGTATGCACGTTGCGTATGAATTGCGTGCTCTGACATTAGCTATTCCTACGCAAATACATCTATATTCACATCTATGGTAAAAGAGGGAGAGAGATCGAGAGATAGAGAGAGAAGGAAGGGGACAGGAAGAGAGAGAGAGAGGAGAGGGAGGGAGGGTGGGAGGGAGGGAGGGAGGGAGGTAGAGAGAGAAACCTATGAGGAAGAACCGAAACGGTTCACGACGTAAAACGATCGGATCACTCGGGACACATACGGTCTCGCAATCAGCAACGGATTCTCTGATTCTGTTGGCGACGAGCGATCTGTGGAAACGTTCCGTTCTTCAAAATGGCCGGAGTCTATAAACTTTAATTGTTGCTATTTCCCTATCGTAGAATCACCGTCGTATTCTAGTCTATACATGCCTACCTATATGCTCGACGTAAAAAAAAAAGACAAAAAGAAGAAAAAAAGAAAAGAAAAAAAAAGAACAAAAAACGAAAAGAAAATCATATAGGTACATATGTAAAAAGAAAAACAAAAGCGAAGAAAGAAAAGAACACAAGAAAAAGAAAATTGTCTTTCGTTGATATTAAATTGTCAACGTTTATGATGTTTCAATTACGTTAAATAAATTCCTTCTCTATGGAGATATTGATGATAGGGGGATCATAGTTAGCGAGATCTCTTTGATTAGGGAAAGAAAAAAAGAAAAGAATTGGAAATTTTCTAATCAAAAGAAAAATTATAATACGCGTTGAGCTTAAACAAAGAATGAATGAGTGAATTTATCTCGTTAGTATTCTTCGTAAAGCTTGAATATTTTTATTACCGAAAAGTATGTTTGAACATAAAGAAGAAGAGAAAGGATCGTTCGAGTTTTTAATAGGGGGCTAATATATTGTGGAAAGTCGTAAACAGAATCGATGGCCGGTAGTAGGAGAAAAATACTCGTTATTTCCGGCTAACACTTTTATTCGCTGTACATTCACCTCTACTTTTCTGGAATGCTATGAAAAGAGGCTTCCCAAAGTGTGTATTATTTATCACAACGGTACTATGCCGTAACCGTCCCCATGTTATAAACGACTCTATGTAACGTGAGAGTTCCATGACGTATCGGGAGATATATTTACCTAGATGATTCGCATTCGGACTATTTACCTTTCGACTCGTGGCAAAGATAGAGATAGTAGTGATATTGGAACATACATACATACATACATACATACATATATACATACATACATATATACATACATATATACATACATACGTACATACATTCATACATATATATATATACACACGTGTATACATGGTAATCCACCTAAATATCTCTTCGGCTTGTAATGTAAAAAATATTTTTTACGTAATGTGCATGTTGCCAAAGGACCATTATCTGGCAAGAATTATTTTTTTTCGAGGTAATCAAGGTGATCGGTGTTCTTTTTTTTTTTGACATATAACTACTTTTTTTTATTGCATCGTGTGCTGACTGATCAAAAAATACATTCAGATATGTATAATAACACGATCTTGAAATGACGTTGATTTTCGAAAATTAAACTTTTACATAATACATTTCCTGAAACGTCCAATGATCGCGACTGTACACATCTTTCAATTGTTTCAATTGTATTACGTAAAACTTCAAATTTCGTAGAACAAGGTCATTTCAAAGTCACGTTATTATACACATTTGAATGTATTTTTTGATCAGCCGTACGATGTAATAAAAAAAAAAAGATGTAGTTAGGTGTCAGAAAACACCGATGACCTTGATTGATATCTCCGTAAAAAAATATTCTTACCCGATATTTGGTACCATGCGCGTTACGAAAAAAATATTTTTTGCATCGCAATAAGCTGAAGAAATATTTAGATGATCTTACTTAATAGGACCACCCTGTATATATATAGAGAGAGGGGGGTGGGAGGGGGAGGAGGACAACAAAATGATCTTTACAAATGTTTGAAGAAACCGCAAGGCGAAGGAATATTAATTAGAAATCTTTATTCAGGCAACCGTGCTTATATTTACTATCGCAGAACCCTCCTGTATTTGCATTTATTACTATTTTAATTTGAAAGCTGCTTAATCGCGATTCTGTTATGAATGAATGTAATTGTATGTTTGTATGTGTGCGTCCGTATTCTTTTGATTTATTTTAGTTAGTTTCACGAAGAGCGCAAGATAGGTAGTTTAGAGACTAGGGAATAAAATTGATTAACGCTCTGCAAAAAGTTTTAAGAATAGTCTGACCATTTTTAAAATATGTGTGTTTGTGTGTGTGCGCGCGTGTATGTATGTATGTATATACACTCTCTCATACACACGCATATACACACAGAAGGTATATAAACTTATAAGCGTGCATATTGTAAGTTTATTTTATTTAAAATTATATGTGTGCTTATAACATCGAATTGTACAAAATAGGTCTAAATAAAACCAAATAGGATCGAATAGGATCGAATATGATCGAATTGAATGAAATAGAACCGGAGAGGACCTAAAAGGATCGGATAGGATCGAATAAGACCGAATAGGACCAAATAAATAGAATGAGACCGAATAGGATCGAATAAAATTGAATAGAATTAAGCAGGACCAAATAGAACCGAACAGGATCCAAAAATTTTCTTTGAACCTGTTTAAATTTCAATAAATAATTTGATCATAATTCCTATACATTTATTTCAATATTATTCAATTTTTATAACTGTGAATTAATTATTGTTTATTTTGAATTGTAATGTAATTTATAATAATATTGTATGTATCCATGGAATTTATTTTTTCCCTACATTCTAACAATTTATATATTTCCTACATTCTTATTAAAGAAAAACACAGTGATTACGTGTAGAAAAAGTCAGGGTGATTTGTTTTTTTTTATCGAAAAAAAAGAGTGCTTGCCAATGATTATTATTATAATTTATTGGCGTTTAGAAAGTTTGAAATTTCTATTCATGATCTTTTTTTTTGTCAAACCTTTTTTATAAGTGCCTCAAAAATGATGGTTATTGTTACGAGGATCACTATATGTGTCTGTGTGTGTGAGTGGGTGTATATAATATGTATATATATATATACACACACTATACTCTCTATATATACACACTATATATATATATATATATATATATATATATATATATATATATATATATATATACACTTAAATAGATACATATTAGATTTAGTATACGATATGGTTGTGACGTTACTGGAGAAAGTATGTAATATATTTTTCTACCCTCGCTTTAAACCTATCTACTATTTAATTTTATGAACAGCTTGGCATGAGAATAAAAATGAAGAAGGATCGTACAAGCATTGAGAATCTTTTCATAAGATATCTTCGCACCTTAAATGCATCTTCGGGATAAACGTTTGCTTGTGGTGGGATCGTAGCCAAGGAATATCTTGATTCGAATAAATCTCCCGTGAGTTGAGGATTCACACGTCCTCCTATGGCATACCAAGAAGAGAAGTATTTTCCCGTGACGGGTGCGCGTATAATGGGGAAAAGCTTTACGTTGGATGTTCCAAATATATTGTAGAGATCTAATGCCACTTATGAATTCTAAACTAGCATAGATATATCCGGTAATACTTTTATGGTAAACATAATTACGCGTACCCATATATCCACGATGCTTTATAAACTATCTACATCATATGCAATTCGGCAATTGAAATCTAAGTGTATTATGTATATAGACTTAACGCTTCGTCTATATAGATCGACTGTTTCTATTCTAACCATTTGCGATATTATCAAGTAATGATAATAAGGAGGAAAAGATAAAAGAAGAGACAGTATAATAAGGAGCAAAGGATTTTTGCTCCCTTTTATGCTGTTAAAGTTCTTTAAGTTTAATATTTTAATACAATTTTTCATAATGTTACTTAATTGTATCAAATTTTGTTATATACGACAAAAGTCACACGATTTGCATTCGTAACTACTTAGGTACATATTTCGAGATAGGAAGGCTAAGTAAACTCGCGAGTAAATCTTTCGTGGATCTTCGTATTTACGAACCTTCCTTGTCAGAAAATCTATGACAAAATCCACATTTACGTTCCTCCATGAAACGCGATTTCACGAAATAGGGTGTTGGCTCTGCCATGTCGATAATTTAAACGAGATAAAATATCGAAATATTTTCGGCATATTAATGATATTTAATAAATTAACGACGTAAAACCGTGAAAATCAAAATTATCACTTTTATTCCATCAGCTCATTCACGTGTCGTAATACAACGTATACAGACATAAGTTAAAACGGGAACAAGATAAATCGTATTATCTCTTTATCATATTTATTCGAAAATGGTTTTCACGTAGAGCCAGCACTGTACTCGACAGGTTCTCCTGTGAAAGCTCGAACGTCACGCATTTTGTGGTAACTCGAAAGAAAGTCGATCCGCGTTGGTGGTGTTACCGAAACCCACCCCTTTTGACTAACGCATCCAACGGCTTGAAACGTGGCGTTCTCATGAAACGATATGATTTAAATTCATCCTCTCGTGTACAATGATTTTTATGAAACAAAAAAATAGAAAAAGAAAGAAAACAAGCCCATACAGTGGAATGAAAGGAAAGAAATATATAAAAAAAACGAGAGAAAAAAGAAACTTCGAAGAGGTTTACAACTGCATTGTATATATTCTCTTTCTTCCTTTAACGGTTTCTCTCTGTCTCTCGAAACTTTCTCGATATCGTCTCCTTATTATATTTTATTCCGATAAGCCCAACGCTTGTCCGATATGTCGATAACGCCTACCTGTCTCCTTTACTATTGGAAAACGGATTTCTTATAACGGATTGGCCCTAACAGTCGGATTAATTCCCCATGAAATATGTTTATGGCGGTAGCTCTTAATTTTGAAAGTGTCAGGTGACACCGTGTCCGTTAGAAGCAACAACAGCTGCCATTAGAGAATCATCGATCAGTAGTTGCAGGGGGTCACGGAGAGAGAGAGAGAGAGAGAGAGAGAGAGAGAGAGAGAGGAGGGGAGAAGGAGAGAGGTTGAATGCAAGAGAGGAGGCGAGGACACATCAGGAGAGAAACTGCAAACGCTTGCCATGGACGTTCGACCTGTTTCGAATGGTGACCCCTTACTCTCCCTCCCTCTCCCTCCCTCTCCCATGCACACTCGGTTTCGACCTCATATTCACTGTGATTTATCGTATTCGCATGTGCAACCGCATGTAGACGCGTCATTCCGTGCAGTATAGGAGTAGGTGGATCAGATCAGGCTCGTAGATCATCGGTACTGAGAACGTCTATAGGGACCTACAGAATATAATACCATGGACCAAATAAACTCAGTTTCGACCAATGGTTATCTTGAAGGAAAGAAAAATATGAGAGGAGCGAAAAAGAAGGGGGTGGAGAAAATTCCGAGAGAATATAGGAGAATAAGAGGAATCTGTACCGTTGGCTGATTTCAAAGACACTCTCTCTCTCTCTCTCTCTCTCGCTTGCTCTCTTTCTCTCTATGTATCTATCTATCTATCTATCTATCTATCTATCTATCTATCTCTCTTTCTATTTCTCTTTCTCTTCATCTTTCTCTCTTATACGGACAAGTAAACCCTCATTGAGAGAGTCGAAGTAGAGAAGGAATCGTTAGGATCGATCTGATGGTCTTTATTTTCTTTCATTTGGTAGGAACCTACGAGTAGTTCTTGTTCTCGTCCTCGTTCTCATTCTCGTTGTCGTCGATTCTCTATCACTTTGAGATTTCAAGAACCCTTGCTTTCTGTCTCTTTTATCTTTCTTCTTCTTCTCTTTCGTCTTCTTTTTCTTCTTCCTTCCTTCCTTCCTAATCGAAACTCATGATTTCTTTCGTATATTTAAGAGAAAGTTCCGTATCAAATATAACTCAGCAATTTTTCTTTTTATTGCTTAATATAAGTTGAATAAATCCAATAGGAAATATATAAAGTAAAACAAAATAGGAAAAAAAACTAGAGGTGTGTGTGTGTGTGTGTGTGTGTGTGTGTGTGTGTGTGTGTGCACAGATGAAAAGTTTATAAATTACATTTATAGCGATAAAAGCCTTTCTTTTTTTCTTTTCATTTCTCTCTCTCTCTCCTTTTTTTTTTAAATCTTCTTTCCTATTATATCTATTCAACGAATGTATTGCTGTTAAAAAAAGATACGATTTAAATAATCGGTTTTTCAAATCTAAATAGAATTTTGAATATTATATAACTTGTTAGCAAAACTAGTATAAGAATGTATATCAATGAGGAAATATAACGTATAAATAAAATATCGTAAACGGTACAATATTGGCAACTTTACCTATGTCATGAATAATATATAAAACGATGTTATTAACGTAGACGAAGAAAATAATTGACTAGAATTGTTTTCGTAAACATAATTCACGTAATGATGTTCATAGAAAATCATAAATAAAAAAGAAAAAAAGAAAGAACAAAAATCGGATTATGGACTGTTTCATCGGCTAATTGCTACTGTTAGGGTAGTACTATTTAAATTAAAAAAAAAAAAAAAAAAAAAAAAAAAAAAAAAAAAAAAAAAAAAAAAGAGAATGAAAGAAGAAAGAAAGGACACCGATTTTTATCCCTATCTATAAAATCAATTAGATTTGATCGTAGGGATTTAATTCGAACGTAGATAAACGAAAAAAAAAATATATATATATATATATATATATATATATATATATATATATATATATATAAAGGAATTGACGTTCCTGATCGTTCGATTAAATACTGAAGGAATACAAATTCTTAAGTCGTTCGCGTCACAATCGTTGCTCGTACAAAGTAAAGTAAGTCAAAGTCTAGACGCATCGTCGAAATATAGGGGCTGTGAAAGGGATAGAAGAATGATGCTTTAGCACGGACAAGTAACCCTATAAAGGACACAGGATCGATTGAACGAGCAATGGCTTTTCCTTCAGACTCTCTACATTGCATAGTTGGAATGAATGAAAGAGAGAGAGAGAGAATCGTATTTTGCTTTCTTGCTCGTTGCTTTTCCTTCATGTTTCCTTCACTCCCTCTCTCTCTCTCTCTCTCTCTCTCTCTCTCTCTCTCTCTCTCTCTCTCTCTCTCTCTCTCTCTCTCTCTCTCTCTCTCATCTCGACCGTTTGATAGATACGATCTTTTACTTTCTCGTTGCGTATATAACGCACACTACCAAGAGAATGTTATTTGCGTTCGAATACTCGCAGAATTTCTGCAAGTGGCAAAAGGGGAAAAGAGAAATAGAGAAGCGTTGAATAATCTGTCTTTCCCTTTCTCACAGATATACGATAAAGTACACAACTTTGATACATACATACCTACATCTATATATGTATTGTAAATGCATATATAAAATACGAATCTCTCTCTCTCTCTCTCTCTCTCTCTCTCTCTTTCACTCTTTCATACTCACCCAATCCATCCTATATCTAACTCTATCTTTCTCTTGCACTTTCTATCGTGGCTATGGAATTTGCAAGCGTTTTCAGTCGCGGTCGGGATACCTCGAAGGGAATTCGGGAACATCGTGGATTCCCCCGTACGTTTGCCTTTTACGCGAACGGAAGAAAAAGATACTATTGGTAGTGGTACTGGTTGGTAGTAATGGTGATGGTAGTGACGGTCTTGGTAGTATTGTTGGTGGTGTGGGTGGTTGTCCCTGGGTTACCGATGAAAATTTTCCAGATAGAAGCGTAAGGAAAGATCGTGGATGGCTTTCGAATTCTATCCCGCTTGGTATGGAATGTCAACAATCGCGGTGATATCGCGGAAACGTCAGAGATGTTTTGACAAAGAATGAAAATGCAACGCGCACGAAGATCGCCCTTTTTTCCTTTTACCTCTCTATCCCTTCTTATTTCATCTCTCTCGCTTCCATATCTACATATACATATATGTATATATATATATATATATATATATATATATTCACGCGCGCGCGCGTGTGTATGTATGTGTGTATATATATATATATATATATACTTGTTTCCTTAGTAATTCGTGTCTTTTATGTAAAACGCGAGCATGTATACTCACGAAAATAGATCCTTTGACCGTGAGCTTGCGTTGACGAGAATTCTGGAAAAAATGTGTGGGTATATGTGTGCATTCTCCTTTTGCACTACGGATATTTTATGTTTGTTTATCTTCTTTCTTTTTCTCCCTCTTCTTCTTTTTTCTATACATTTTCATCCTCCTTTTTTTGTCGTCTTTTAATAAATGAAAAATTGCCTGGGAATGAAACTATTTGGGACGACGTTGCATGGGAATTCATCGTTCGTGTTGCGATAATATCTAGGAGAGAAATCGTGTCGTTGATGTGATAAACAGGATCAGTCCTTTCTTTTATCAGCGTAAATAAAAAATACGAGGGAAAAAGACGAATGTGTTAATAACGGGGATAAGCGTGGAGAGGAGTAAACATTTTGCATAGAAATGAAATTTGATTGGAGATTTTATCTGCGTAATCTCTGGATTATATTTAAAACGATGATAGTGATGAAGAAAACGAGGATACACATTAAAAAATTACACGATATATGCTTTATATACATATATTTATTCATGTATCGTATTAACATAAATAAATTGTAAATATTGATATCACGCTGAATATTGTACGGTAATATGGATAATATAAAAAAAAAAAAATAATCGGCTGTAAAAATCCATTGAATATATAAATAAAAAGTTTGAAGCTAAAAGTGTAAATTATACGAGAAACAAAAATTACAAACCAAAAATTTGTCTCTCTCTCTCTCTCTCTCTCTCTCTCTCTCTTTAAACATTTTTTATCTTACAATATGTATAAATTAAAATTTAAAGTCAACAAGCAAATGTTTCATAAATAAAAATTAAAAAGGGTATATTTTACCCCCGTATGTAGAACATAGAATAGGGGTAGTTTTTTGAATTTAATCCGATTATCAAATTCCATAAACGAGAGTGGATTCATCATTGTCACTTTCAATTTTAACACTTGAGTAATCGGCCCACTTTTTGTACTACACTCATACGCTTTATACGATACATATTTCAAACTTAATATAATATTAATATTGAATATTATATAAATTGAATATAGTATTATATCCATATATATCATATTTTTATTTTCTTTAAAGGTTTTCTAAATATGATATTGTTTTTCAAAAAATGATACACAGAAATCGATATGTATACATAAGCATTTTTTTATTTACATAGGAATAACCTTAAAAGAATTAAACATTGTATAAGCTTTGAACAATGACAAATTTTTTAAAGAACCACTAATAATCTTAATAATAATTATATGAATAATTTTCAAAACTCATTTTTTCTAAACTTTACAATATAATATAAATATAAATACACACACACACACTTCATTCCAAGAAGTCAAGAAGTCGTTTCTAACATAAATTTTGGAAACAAACTGATGTTGCAGGGGTTTCTCAAGACAACGCCCTTAGGTGCAATTCGCAACATGGTTGATAGAGAAAAGAAAAAATGAGAGAGAGAGAGAGGGAGAGAGAGAGAGAGAGAGAGAGAGAGAGAGAGAGAAGGAAATGAAGGGAGAAGTGTTGTCTCGGTAGATTTGGACGAATGGAAACGCTCTCTCGTGCTATAAGAGTCTTCTCCGGTCTAAAACGTAACCCGCTGTCATTGCTATTCTCGTAGCACCTTGCGAATACGGTGTGTGTGTGTGTTTCTGATAACGGACCGTCCGCAGGTTTAGAACATGCCAAGAAGACGTGGTATTTACGTGATCTTCCCTTGTCGTAAACTGCATCGTTTGTTCAACAATCATTGTCTCTATTGTATAGAAGAAGAAGAGTAACATGATAGCGTCATCTTCCTTGTCTCAACCTTCTGTTAAGCCTGTCACCGGTTTTCAACTACCTAGATATTCTCTCTCTCTCTCTCTCTCTCTTCTCTCTACTCTCTCTATTTTATATTCCCATTTAGTTATCCCTCACTCGCTATACACTTTCTCAGGCTTCGTTCCTTCAGTTCCACTTTCGAAGAATCTCCT
This sequence comes from Dolichovespula media, assembly GCA_911387685.1. Taxonomy (NCBI): domain Eukaryota; kingdom Metazoa; phylum Arthropoda; class Insecta; order Hymenoptera; family Vespidae; genus Dolichovespula; species Dolichovespula media. Next base: position 4,692,287 of record OU426867.1, read on the forward strand.
ACTCTTTACCCTCCTGTCATGACTCAAACTCGAACTCGACTGCGCCTTCTCCTTGAAGTTCGAACTCACATTCAAACCCTGCATGCCCCAAGACGTAACACGGTTGAATCGTTTTCTTGGTTTTCTCTAATTGAACGGTACACACCGGATTTAACCTTCGACGGCGTAGCTCGTTTGCGCTTACCCCGTTGCGCGAAACCTCCTGCATTCCTAAGTGGCCGTCTTTGCTTCCTCTTCAACTCTCCTCTCTCTCTCTCTCTCTCTCTCTCTCTCTTTCTCTGTTTCTCTATCTTTTTCTTACTTCTCTCTTATTCGTTTCTTCTAATTACGATTCCCTTTATTTTCCATGTCACGACGTCACGTTTCGACATTCACCATTCGTGGGAGAAAATATCGAGAGCTTTTCTGTGACTCATAACGTTCATTGCTCATTTAATATACTAACAAAATGAGTGTACTCTTTCCAAGGGGAAACCTGATGATGCGACGAATGCATTATAAATTCGGTTGAAAAATTTTAGAGATAACTTGAGAAATTTCCTTTTTCCTTTTCTTTTCCTTTCTCGTTAGATAAGTTTTTCTAATTTGAGATAATACATCATAAATGTATAACGTTATAATGTTTTAAGTTATTAGTTTGGGGAAAAAGAAATCCATTTGTTTTACGTGAACGTGAACGAAAATATAATTCATGTTTTTTCCCCCCAATCTAATATATTGTATATATGTATTTTTAATCTAATTGATTTCATTTTTTCTTCATTTAACCGATCAATTTGAATTAATTGATCACGTCCAATCATTGATTTGGTTAAAGTAATTAAAATTTTTTTGCAAACAATATGTATCTTTAAAAGATTACGTATACATTGATATTTATGCATTACAAGATTATCATCGATGTAACGTTCAATTTAAATAGTTAACAAAAAGAAATAGGTAAAAATCAATTTTCTTGTAATTGCTTTCAAAGTATATGTATATGTATGTATGTGTGTGCATTTGTATATATGTACGTATGTACGTGAATACGTAAGCGATTAAAACGATGATTAAAACGAAAAAAAGAAGAAAAACAAATCAAATCAACGTTGGCAACGAGAATAAACTATTATTTGTAACGAATAAATAAAAGAAAAGTTATAGCGAGGGAAGTTAAAAAAAAAAAAAAAGAAAAGTAAAATTTACTCGATTACTCTCAACAAAAGAGTAATCTATATTTTCGAAAAAACAAAAAAATGGGCCGAAAAATTTTAAGCTGCTTTTAAAGATCAATCTTTTGATTTTTAATATAACGACACTTTTGCGACTGCTTTATTTATTTATTTATTTTTTTTTTCCTTTCATATTTGTAAACCCCTTAACGTGAGCACTAGAAATTTGTTGACAATCTGAATAAAAGAACGAAAGAAAAGAAAGATTAGCCTGAAAGGGTTCACTTGAGATAGGGAAAATTGATTCATAAGATCACCTAGGAAATTTGGACCCAACCTTATTCTCATCTAGAATCGTATTTAAACTTACCAAGAGAAAAAGTATTGGTTGTTACTCAGTCCTTGCTTTTGTCATTGAGCAACTTTGGTAGTTTAGAACTCTATCTTCCAACATTGTTGTTGCATCACTGTCGTCTTCGTGTTCGCGCTTTGCCAAAACCCTTCCAACCCTTCTCTCTCTCACTCACTCACTCTCTCTCTCTCTCTCTCTCTCTCTCTCTCTCTCTCTCTCTCTCTCTCTCTTTCTCTTTCAATTCCCATCGTCGTCGTCTCACCTAATCTCTCACGAGGGAAACATTTTCTCGATTTTCCGCGGTGCTTTCCCAAGGATATTCTAGAAGAAAGGCCACGTCACTTAGAGACATAGTGAACCCTTTCCTGCTTTTCCTCGTAAACTGTATTCAAGACGAGTATAATCGTTTTCATCCGCTTTACTCTTGAGATTAAATTTTATGCGCTCCGTCGTGTCCCGTTTTCGAATTTTCTCTCATTCCCTCGTTCGTTCCTATGAAATAATCACCTGCCATACAAAAATTTCCTTTATCCTGCGGTTTCAGAAGAAAAATAATTATTAAAGACGTAATATTTTCAAGAAAAAAAAGTTATAAGCGATTTCAATTAAAGATCTTTCCTTCTTTCTTTTTTTTTTTTTGATGCTTTCGTTTTTTTTTTTTTCTTTACGATATTATACGAAAGAATAATTTAACAGGTTAGAATATGAAATAATTTGATAGAAAATAATTTTATATAATATTCTCCAAGATGGAGAAATGAGATGTAAGAAATTTAATACAATATCAATATCTATGTAATAGTTTTGAATGCTTTGTAATGAATATTATTTTATTATACTTTCAGACTTATTTTCTTTTTTTTTTTATTATTAAGGAAATCAAAATTACCTTATTTGAATTTTAATGACAAACATAAAATGTGTAACTTATTTTAAACGTATGATTGTGATACTAAGGTTATATATTAAAAAGAAAAAAAATAATAATAATAAATCAATGATACAAAATATAAAGATTAAAAAACGTGGAATAAATGAATAACTAATTTACAGAACGATAATAAAATCTGTTTTATATCATTAGAATATAGTTATGGTGTATAACAGAAAAAATTTCACATAGTAAAGATGAATTATCTCTTGGTGATTATTTTTAGATTGTTGGTAAATACCTACACATCATGGTAGTTAGGAGGCGAGGAAATTTTCTTCGGAAAGGAAAAAATCATGAAGCGTACAAAAAGATATAAGGAAAAAATTAATAGAGCATGCTGATTAACTGGCTGCGAAAATACCTAATTAGGATCAAAAGGAGACTGATAAGAAAAAACCCATCAGATTTTACCTGCAGTTTAAAAAAAAATGCTAATAAATTAATTAATAAAAATTTAAATAACCGTAAAAAATTAATAAAACGTATAAGACACTAATAAAGGAATAATTAATTATTCTAAAATAATATCACGATTAGAATAAAATTAATTATTCTGAAATAATGTTTAAAATATTTAAAATAATAGGTTAGCATTATCATTAACGCGTTTAAACATTTTCTAAATATTATAACAATTTAATAAACGTTCTTTGCAAAAAAAAAAACATCGTAAAACTCAAATAGCTGATAATAAATGACAAATGTTAACTGTCATCGCTCATACGATATTCATTCTCATATCGTCTCTCATTCCTTTATTTATAATTATTCTCGTAATATGCTATACCTAAAAAAAAATTACTACGTTACTATACAAATAAAAGTAAGAATATTATTGAGCGTAAAATACCATAAAATCAATAAATGATTGAGTCTGCAAAATAAACAGTTAATAAATGAAAATCGATAAAGTGAATAAACTGTAAATTAATATAATTTAACCTATCTATATATATATATATATATATATATATATATATATATATATATATATATATACACGGACAATGATTTAAATTAAGCTTAAATATAATAAATTAAATGAAAACGTAACTAATGTAGCGATGAAAATTTTGAAAAAAAAATATTATAAAATATATCGACTTATATTCAATGATAGTATAATAACTATATGCCCATTAAAATATACGATCATTATTTTTTTAAACTCTATTATGAATATTCAAACGTGCGTAACTAATTGTCACACTGCCGTATCTTGAAATGGAAAATAAATGTGTGTATGTGTGTGTGTGTGTACACATAATGACGAAGAAAGGAAGAAAAAAAGAACGGAAAAGGAAGGAAAGTCAGTGATGGATCTTCCGGTTGACAAATCGTAGGGTTGTTCATAACATGAACTTTCGTAAAACGAGAGGAAACGACTGGCTCGAAAGTTTCGCTCTTGTTAGAGAAATGGCGTCCTCTAAAAGTGTCCTCTCTTTTTCGTAGAAATCATTTCTGCAGCCTTCAACGTGGCTTCTTTTGATTGTCGGAAATTAAATCGGATTGTATTACAAGAGGATCGTTTTATCATTATTCTCTTTAGTTGTACAGATGATAAGTGATTTTTGAAAGAAGAAAAGATGTTCGAGGAAAATTAATTTTCGAGAATACTCGGCGTCTCTTTCGTAATGACTAACTCACTTACAACGTCGGCTATCTTCGTCATTTCAATAACGACAAGAACAAGATGCAGAATGCGGATACATTAAGAAACTTAGAATTCGTACGGATTGGATTGTTTCGTCGAAGTAGTCCGATCTTCGTAGCTGACATGAGAACATTATTGCACGTAAATGGGAACGTAAAGATTGAAAACGAGGATTCCTAAGGTCTAGAAAGAGATAGAATAAATAGTAGTAGTAGTGTAGTAGCAGCAACAGCAGCAGCAGCAGTAGTGTTGTAATAATAGTAGTAGTAGTAGCAGTAGTAGTGGTAGTGGTGGTAGTAGTAGTAGTGTAGTAGTAGTATAAGGAGAAGCTAGCATGAAAGACTCTTATTCGTGGAGTAAGATGGCGTTGGCTTTGTGCTTGGAAGTAAAGAGAAAATAGCCGACGAGGGAGTCGATTCCAGATGAAAGGATTTCGTTAAAAGCAGATTTACATTTCCTTGACTTCACTGCGTCGCCTTTTTGCCGACTTCTCTCGTTCGCATATAAACGTTTTCTCGTGGTTGTTCGCAAACGCAAAATGTTCGGTTCTCCCTGTTTTCAAATGACGTCCCCCCCCCCCGCCATTGGTTGGCATCGAAAATCTTCAAGTTTGAATTCACGCTTGATTTCCATCTTGATTTCCCGCAGGTGCCAGCGATCTCGAGGAATCAGGAGGAACACGAACAGCAGAAAAGAGAGCATCGTAGAGAGGGCACTGGAGTTTCCAGCGAGCAACAGCAGCAGCATCAGCAACAACAGTGGATCGCCATCAGTCTACAACTCCAACCATTTCACTACGTGAACGGTGCCCAGTTGAATCTACGTTGTACCGCACAAATCCCTGGAATATATTCGTCCATGAACGAGATACAGTTGGGCGCTGGGTTGCGTGAACCTGTCCCCGAAAGAGGTAGATATCACAGATTCATTCCTTTTATTTTATTCAAATCAGAGAGAGAAAGAGAGAGAGAGAGAGAAAGGGTTGGTTGATAAGTCTAAACAAATTACTTGGGATCAAGTTGATTGTTATGGTGGTATCACCGATGAAACAACGTTATAAACTTTACATATTAATTGCTATGATATGAATTCCGCGGAATAAAAATATTTTCAATAACGCAAATAACTAGATAACGGTGTAAAGTATTAAGTTATGTATGCAATATCTAATGACCGTTATTGATAATTTTTTTTTTCCCTATAAATAATATAATGAAATTGTGAATATATAAAGAAAACGTGTATTCGTGTACGTATTTATATTATTTAGTTCGCGTATTAGTGACAAATGTTTATTCATTTTTTCTAGTTAAAAAATCAACAAACGTAATATTTGAGAAAAATTAAACTTTTGCGATGAATTCTGTACAGTATGAACAAAATTGGGCCCGGTCATCACAGGTCTTTATAATGTCTTTTTTCTTTTTTATGCAATATTGTGCAGTTTGTTTCTTTTTATTACCGGAAATGAACTATTTTCAACGAACAAACGGATTGTCAAGAATAAGCGAGTGTAGTAAGCCCGCAATAATGTATCATTAAATATTCATAGTAATGAAACCTTCAGTATCGCCGTCAGAATAAAATTCACATGACATTAAATTTGTTTCAAAACAAAATAACAGATAATAAATAGTAGTAACACAGAAAAATGTAGAAACGTCCCATTTCGAGGAGCAAGAGAGATCCGATGATAAATATTAATCGAATTAATTGCAAGGTAATCCGTTGAGCGTAAGTTATCGTTCGATAGTAAAAAGATAAGCGATCCATTCGAGCCGTAAATTATGATAAATCTCGTTGATAAGGAAATCGAGCGATATCAGGTCGAATTTCGGCGTTGCCCGTTAAACTTGTGTCTCCAAAACCAATTATCTTTTCATGCCGGTGGCTATACGTTTTCGATAGTCCAATACCGTTTCGTTTGTACAATTTTGTTTCGATATGTGAAAAACATCGTATTATTATAAAAATATACAAGTCTGTTGGCTTAAAAACCTATCGTTACCTACGGGCTTTTGTAAAAAAAAAAAAAAAAAAAAAAAAAAAAAAAAAGCGTTTATATTTCAAAAGGTTATATCAAAAACATGGGTACGTATGTATCTATGTATGTGGTTTTGTTGCCAAATAAAACTGAATGGTAGAAATGTACTTTTTATACCAATAACAGCATCACAGGAAACTAGCCCCTGCGTGGATTCTCTTGCGAATGAGTTTAACAATCCCACCGATGGAAATGCTAATTATTGACGTAACTATCTTTTATAGGAATCCGTATTCAAAAGTGACTATTACACCGAATATAATCTCAATTATACTCTTGCGATATGCAACGAACCATTTTCTCATAGGTATTAAACATTTACCAACCCCTTGCTGATTCTCTCTGTGTCCGACGAGAACGAAGAGAAAGAGGACGAGAAGTGGAAAGTAGAGAAGAGAAAGCATGATAAAGAGGCAGATAGATAGATAGATAGATAGATAGATAGAGAGAGAGAGAGAGAGAGAGAGAGAGAGAAAGAGAGAGAGAGAGAGAGAAGGGTATCTCGGTTACACGAGTGCCGCGACGAGTGCAGGTAATAGTTGCACGCTCGGCCTGGCTACCCGAGGATTAGACGGTCGAGCGCACGAGCTAATAAATTTTGAGAGGGTCCACCCACTGGAAATCGAAAAGGAAGCCTTCGGTACAAGCTGAACTCGCTTCCTGCACGCGACGTCGACGAGATTTAATTGAGCGGGCACGAGTATAACCTCCGGTCCTATTACCTTTCGAATACCGAACCCTTCTCGGTCCTTTCCCTCTCTCTCTCTCTCTCTCTCTCTCTCTCTCTCTCTCTCTCTCTCTCTCTCTCTCTATTTCTATTTCTCTTTCTCTCTCTATTTCTATTTCTCTTTCTCTTTCTCTTTCTCTTTTTTACTCTTCCTTTTTCGCAACCTCTTGCTTCCTACCTTTTTTATCATATTCATATCGATCGAAATTGCTCCGACTCTCTTTATCGATCCCGTTTTCACGGTAACAATATTTCTAAGTAGGTATTCTGCGAATACGTTTAATTGGGCCAACTTTAATATTAGACAAATTGTGGGTCGTATAAAAAGTAGAAGTAAATTTCAAAGAAATTCAGAATGGAAGATCGTTGAAATCTAAATTGTGGGATAAGAAGTAAATTTTTATTAAGCGAGATCTTTATGTTAACTTTGCAGTTGCACAAGTACTTTTTGAATCTTGGTTTTTTTCTCAGTCTTAGTTCGTTTAAGGAAGTTCGTGTATTTTCTTTTCTTTTTTTCTTCTTCTTGTTTTTTTTAAAGTTTGAATTATTTTCTGTTTAGAAATGATTATAACACAATTACGGAGGATTTTTGTGAAGGATTAATAATGAAATAATTATAACAAGAAAGGAAATTGTATTAACGTCACTTGTCTAAAATTGTGGAAGGAAGTATTTGTTTTTTTGTTTTGAAATTCTATAGTCTGTTTTACAATAGTATAGATTGTCTTATTTAGAATAGTATTTGTCTGTTGTAAAATATGCGATAATCGAACTATGATCGTGCTTAATCCGTAGAACTTTTGTTTTATTCTGCCAACGTCTGGCACAATTCTTTTGTCGGATGTTAATGAATATTTATTTTTGCCGCGAAGCGCAATATTTAAACTTTAATTACATTTTCGACAATATGCGTTATTATTGGTGTTGCGTCGTGAGGGGTGCAACTACAAGAGCGTTTCCCGATACGCGTCTCGCACAGGACCAGCGATTAGGACCACAATTTTAGAAAAGTGACGTTAATATAATTTCCTTTCTTGTTATAATTATTTCATTACTAATCCTTTACAAAAATCCTCCGTAATTGTGTTATAATCATTTCTAAACAGAAAATAATTCAAACTTTAAAAAAAGAAGAAGAAAAAAGAAAAGAAAATACACGAACTTTCTTAAACGAACTAAGACTGAGGAAAAAAAACAAAATAAGATTCAAAAAGTTCCTGTGTAACTGCGATGATGGTCGATTTGCGTGGAGATTCTTCCCCGTCTCTTCCTAATCGTCAGAATTATAGACCCACTGGACGCGATAAGGGCGGCGGCACAAGCCTAACAATATCAGTGAAGGTCGTCAGCAAAATACCGCTCGCCACTTTCCCGCAAATTAATGGGAGAACCCGAATTCTTTTGAAGGATACTGTGTGTAGCTCGCGATGTTGATGCGTGTAAACAAATATAGGCGCGAATAGAAATTATTACAGTATATTTTTTTGAAGTACTATATGAGTGTTTCTTATGTATTAATGCGTATAGTTAGCTGTGCTGGCTATTTCCGAAGGAATGATAGCCAGTAAAATTTAATAAGGCTTAGAAGTCTTGATGTTGCGAGTCTGAAGAGTGTAACTTGACTGTTACGATTTATATTGTACTGGATACCTCCGATTGAGGTTTAGCCAGTGTTATTGGTAAGACTAGATCATCTTACTGATGAGTGCGAATGCTTGGATGTGACTGACCGTCGATTCTTCCTGTACTATCCACGAAAGACATCGATGAAATAGGAAAGAGAGAGGAAATGAATAGAGAGGAGTTTAAATAAAAAATGTCCGAAATGGGAACGCAATAAGAATATTGGTCGTAGGTGTGTCGGGAGAGGTCGTTCGAAATGTTTAAACAAACTCATGTATGGTTCTTTGTCCTTGGTGACCGTGAGAACTCTTGAGAATTGCATTGAGGCGCCAGACAAACCCTTGGGCTCGTCGCGTCTGGGAGTTTACTTTTATAGCTTATTTATTCCCCGGCTCGACACATTAGTAAAGACTAGGTACTTGAATCAAAATGCTTAAGCTCGGACAAAGGTAGCAATGTATTCTTTTTTTTTTTTTTTTTATTTATTTATGCGTTTTCTTAGCGAGTATCCAACGAGTTGCCAAGAACAGATATTTCCAATAGTGACATGTGACCCTTAGAAGAAAGTACTGTAAAGAATTGAGGAACGCACGTGTACGTCAACAATTCGAAACGTAGATCCTACATAGATAGATATTCATTCATACATTTGTCATTTCATGGAAAATCGAATGTCACTTTTCAAAGGGACGCTTCTTTCATTTGAAATGAAATATAAATATTAGAATTCTTATTAACAATTAAATCATTTTTATAGATATTGTAAATTATTGGAAGTTACAAGTATTGAAAGAAAGAATTTTTTGATAGATGAATTCTTCTTTTTTTTTTGTAATACTCTTACCTCGCAAAAAAATTGTATTTGTGTGGCGGTTAAAACGAATCCATTTTATATCTTGTTGTATTTTTTATTTTTCTTTTTTTCTTATTTTTTCTTTTTGTTTTGGTTTTAGTGATGGCATATCAAATTCACGAATGAAAAATACGAATTCAACAAATATTACTTTTTCATAACATTTCTCGATATTTCGTATAAACAATTGAACGATATGCACGTAGCAATCTCTAAAAAATACTGTCATAAGGGAACAATTCAAATACATGCGACACAGAAGAATTCATTCCTAGTAATTTCTTACTTGTATTATTTCTTCATATTCTTCACATAAATACTGTAGTATGTGGTCTTGTTTAAAAATAAACAATAATACCTAGAAATATATAATATATAGGTTCATAATAATTACACTGTATATGTAAATTAATCATTCAATGTCATATACATTCTAGTAGTATATGCGATGAAACAAATTATTATCATTGATTTAATTTTATTTGTAATAAAAGTTCACCTTTCAAACATGTAGAGAATATATTATAATAGAGTAAAAAAAAAACATCAAAGATGCAAATCGCAGATTCTAACATTTATATAAAAGTTAACTCTTATTTTTAATTAAATCAACATTGTTATTATCGAAACACTTTTAAATTAAACGTTATTAAAATATGATATGACGATATGAATTTTAGAAGAGATTTATTACTCACAACAATTATTATCTAAAAAACAAATATTGATCTTATTATTATTATTATTTTTAATAAATAATCTGAAAAATATTAAACATACACACACATCGACTTATATGAACAATATGTGTACTCAATTAAGAGTGAATGAAAAGACGCATGATACTCGAAAATTGGATTGAAATAATTCATAATAATTAAAATAATATTTTAATTAAATCCAATTAAAATCCGTTAGAGACTTCCTCAATTCTGCTCACGATCACGATCAGAGTTCTCGTTGTATACATAACGACAAGATCAATGACACGTTCATCAGTCATTCGTTGTTTCTATGAAAGGAAAACAAAAGGGAATAATACGGATCGTCAAACTGTTACGAATCCAACGGACAAAAATTGACTTTTATTACAGTAGTCTGTCGCAGTGAAAACATATGTACGTAGGTTCGTTGATGCTGACGCGCGTACTCGTTGAATTAGAAAACGCTAATCGATCTACGTTATACAAGCACGTTCCATGCGTTTGATTCTGGAAAATCTTGCAAATTGTTTGGAATTCATTCCGTGTCAAAGCGGACTGTTTTGTCGACTCATTGTGTTCGGTGGTACATTGTGTATACGTTTATCTTTTTTGTTTTGTTTTTCTTTTTATTTTTTGTTATTTTTTTATTCGTATGTTTCTTTTTAATCGGCCGACCCAGTTTTCTCAAAATGTTCCTACGTATCGTTAATTCAGTATTTCTCGGGCATTCGAAAATAAAACCACGTTCAAATTGATGCAGTTCGAAAATGAAATTAAATTCCTAATGCGAAATATAAACTAGCCTAATAGCTATTTCTATTTGCATAGAATGACAATAGGACCACAACTGCATTTACGTCTATTACCTAATAAACACCTAAAGCCATCTATTATCCAAATAATCTATTAGAACTGTATTATATACATTTTCTTTTAACACCGATACGAGATGTATTCTCTATGGGTCGTGTAATCTCCATTATAAATAAATAAATAAATAAATAAATAAATAAATAAATAAAAATATATATATAATTTCCTTTATAGATAAATTTTTCATCAGTGATAGAATGGTTAATTGTTAATCGTTTATTATGAAATTAATATTTTGAAGAGAAAAAGGTTTGACATTAAATTGGATAGTTTAAAACGCGAAAGAAACGTGAAGGATCAGAAGTGTATATATAGGTATAGGAAGGAAGAAATGATATTGGATGAGCTGAGGAGATACCTTGTCTTCGTTGTCAAAGTTTGTTGCCAATCTCACTTCTAAGACGATGTTAGGAGACAAGGGTGGAACGCTTGCACTCCTCGAGTGCAAAGAACAAGTAACGGAGTAAGCGGAAAGGGTTTCGAACGTCTTTGTTATGTGTTTAAGGGTTTCCCACCATTTCTCACTATCCAGGTAATTCCGTAACAAGAGTCTTATGTGCATGCGTGGCTGCGTGAGTACGACGTTCCTTTCGTGGTGGTGACGTCGATACGATACCACCAACCTTCTCTCTTGTACTCAACCCACGGTCCCGCCCTACCCCTTTTCTCCCTTTCCTTCTCTTCCCTTCCCTTCTTTTCCCCCTCCCCTCTCTCACGGGTTTTCCAACGAACGTAGATAAACTGTGGAGTGAGCAGCATCGTTATCAGGTTCTTGCATACCTGATTATTCGAGCCGTTTTCCTCTCATGTTAACTACTTCGTGTAGAAAACTCAAGGGAATATCATTCTATCCCTTTCACCCTCTCATCTATCTATCTCTTTCCTTTTCCCCCCTTTTCGTTCGTCTTCTTCCTTCCTGATCATTGACAAGGGAATACTGTTTATATATCGATTCGATGGCAATGTTAATTTTCATAATAAATTATGGAAATGTATGTACGTACGTCGGTGACGCAATGTTTATATAAGAAAATTAATTAGAGTGGTATTAAGAAAAAGAAAAAGAAAATGAGAAAAATAAATAAATGATTATTTAATAATTTTTTTTTTTTTTTTTCATGCGATATCTCTTATCTGGACGACTAACGAAAGTTATGTCGGTATTAAGAGAAGAAAAAAAAGAAAAAGCAAAAGGATAAACGAATAGATAATTATTTAATAATATTTTGCTGCGTTTCTCTTTCTTGAGTGTGGGTGATTAAAATCTTTTTTTTTTTCCTTTTTTTTTTCTTTTTTCTTATAAACGTACACACTCACGGAACGCTTTTCCTGTTCTTTATTATACTTTGAGTTTATGTTTATGTAAATTTATGTATATTTATAAGAAAGAGTCGTCTAGACTTCCCTGATTCTCCACCTCTCTCTCTCCCTCTCTCTCTTTCCATCCCTTACACCTTTAACCTCCCCTTTCATTTTCAAAACAAGTCGCGAGTTCACCATACGTTAGTTTGCGAACTACTTTTCGTGACGCCTCACTGAGACTTCTGAAGGTGCTCTATATATACAGAAGCTAAGCGAGGCAACGAGTTTTAGTTGTATTCTAAGTAAATCGTTTCTCCAAAACTTTCCAAGATCTCGTATACGAAACTTCGAAGTACGGGCTCATGAACTTGCTCTAGGAATTTTTTTTTTTATATAAAATTTCTCTCTCTCTCCCTCCCTCTCTCTCTCTCTCTCTCTCTCTCTCTCTCTTCCAATCTTCCATTCTCTTTCTCCTTCTTCTCTTTAGAGTTTCATTGGATATGAATCTGTGTGGCTCTCACGATATACCGATCTTTCTCGATCGTTTATGACAATCTTTCGAATAATATTCTTATTTTTACGACCTTATTACCACAGATATTCTGCATTTTTAAGAAATCGAAGCAGATATGATAGTTTCTGATTCCGTGTATTTTAATTTACGGCAAATAAGAGATGTTCTTGATTATTAAGGATTAGAAAGAAAGAAAGAAAAAAGATTTTGAGGATTGCGAATTAATTCTATTTATAAAATTGAATAGCTCTATCCGTTCTTTAATTGGCCTAATTTCTTCGCGTTATTTCTCATTTTTGTCATTAATTAATTATTCATTTCATTCCTATTTCTATGGCGATCGTTTTTTTCCTGCTAATCATATCGTTCTGTCTCGTTGCAAATATATAATTTATTTCTGACATCGAAAATATTTGCTAAATATTTTATTCGCCGACATTTTTATTAAATATTACTTAAATCTCTCTCTCTCTCTCTCTCTCTCTCTCTCTCTCTCTCTCTCTCTCTCTCTCTCTCTTGCTTTATAATTATTGTATATTCCTTTCCACATTCTCTCTGAGTCATATACAGATATATTTCTCTCAATTCTTTATCTACAGAATTTTCTATGGTAAATTTAAACGTTTTCATTCAATTCGTTTTTATATCAGAGAACTAATCTGCTTATATTACAAAATTTACTTTTCAATAATTATTATTTTTAATAATTTATTGAAGTAAAATAAAGGATCACTTGATCTTTTCGCATTCATTTACTATTCTCAACTGATGAATAATAATATTAATAATATTAATATACGTTTAAATGTTTCTATCGTATATCCAATAGAAAAAGGGATCTTTATGAAGTATAATATAATACATTGCGAACTGATAAGTAACATTACGTAAGGATATCCTTTGATTTTTAAATGCAATGTAACCGTTGAGTTTCAACCTTTCTCGAGACTCTTTTCTTATCGTGTAAGTCACCCCTCGTCGTATCCTATCGCATTCGATGTTAGAAGACTTCAGTTTCGTAACACGTAGTAATTTGATTTCTTTCACACTCGGCCTTTCTTGGACTGTTTCTATTTACGGAGGAGACCGTTCCTCCCCTTTAACTCCATCCCCACCCCTGCCTCTGAGCTCTGGTCTGATCAACAAAACTGTTTTTAGAAAATTGCCTTCCTTTTCACTTTTCTCTATCTTTCTTTCTATCACCTCCTCCCTCATCCACCCCCGCCCTACGATACCGCACCCTTCCTTCCCCCGTTTTTTCCTTCATTCTCTGATGAGTGAGCGGAATATTCTCTTACAAAGGCCGGTTAATGTCCCTTCCGACCTTCGATTCTTTTATGACCTTCCTCTTGATATTCAGGTTTCTAAATACATGAGAAAACTTAAATGGCTATCTGTTTAACACACAAATGAGTCTACTTTGTACCGGGATTAATTATATATTCTATGTTTAATACAAATTGGTCTTCGTTTCTACAGAGTGAATTACCTTACTGTAATGAGCGCTACAGTTTGTTAATCCGTAGCTCGCTCTCTCTCCTCTCCGTCCCTCCCTCAATTGGATCTCTATATTCCATTCTCGTCCAATTCTCTCCGTCAAGATTCTTTTTTCTTCTATGGTTGGCTAGTTTTAAAATTCGTTACCCTGAATATAACCGTAATACTCTCTCTCTCTCTCTCTCTCTCTCTCTCTCTCTCTCTCTCTCTCTCTCTCTCTCCCTCCCTCCCCCCTCTTTCTCACGCACGCGTACGTCCGTGCACGCCTATAGTATCAGTAATGAAAAGTAGATTATATAATTACTTATTAAATTTAGATTTTATTTAATTATCTAAGTAAGCGTATTATATTGTCGTGGTGTTTTTTTTTTCTATTTATTATCATCATTTTTTTTACAATATACAGGCCGTTGGTCGTGATTATTTACTATATTATTAATCCTTTGTACCAGCACTTTAAAATATTAAGTATCGAGATTTGTGAAAATAAAGAACAATTGTTTAAAGAATCAAAAAGAAAAAAAGGAAACGAATGTGTAATTAATGCTTACACGTTTTAATATTATTCACTTTTATTTTTTTTTTATTTGCTTCATATTAATAAAAATAAATTTATGGATTATATTGAAAATAGATTATTTATGTCGCCGTAGTGACGACATTGTTGTGTAAAGATTTAACACACAGTAGATTTGGTTATATTTTTGTATATTATTTCTGTATATTATAATATCATCTTTATTGTCATATGACTAGTCATGACTAATAATTATATATCTATTTGTCTATCTATCTATCTATCTATATCTCGTTAACTTTTTTCTCATAGAAAGATGAAAAACAAATATGGAAAAGTATAAAATCTACCGCGATTCTACTTAATGATATCCATCTTCGAAGTTTTCCCTTGACTTAAGAACGGAATTTCCTTTCGTTGCGATTTAATTTCGCTAGAAGAAATGCACAAAAGAAAAATATCGCTTTGCCAAATGCACAAACTTTTGTAACGATAAAACCAGTAGTAGGTAGTAGGTATGTACGTGCTATGTAATTCGCACTTCTGAACTTCTTCGTCTCGGCAAGAGTTTTCATTTGCGAGAAACAATATACCTATAAATCGTTTTCTTATTTTTCGTACCACGCTATATATTAAGAATTAAGTATACGAAGTATTTTTCATTTTGATTACCCGTTGAAATAAAACCTGTTCGAAAGTATTAATAAAGTTAATAATAAAGAAAATCTCTCTCGCTCTCTCTCTCTTTCTTTCTCTCTTTGTAAAGAATAATTAGAATCCATCGAAATAAGACGCGCATAATATGAAAAAGAAAAATAAAGAAATAAATGATTGAAAAGAAGGAAAGAAGAAGAATCATAATGCGTTAATTAAAGCACAGAAATCTACTCGTTCAGATCAGTTTCCTGTCGTCGATTCAGAAACGTTTATAGACTTTGTATTCGTGATACGTACGTGTGTGTGTACGCGTGTGTGTATTCATATACATATACACAACCACCTATATATTTACATAGATATATTTGTTAATACATCTACTTCGCTCCTAACCATTGTCAAAGAACAATTCAGATGTAGTAGTTGCCACAACGGAATACTGCCAATTATCAGCGGACTATGCTTTTCGACGCGTCCGATATCTATTCGTCAAATTTCAAACGCAATCTCCAATCCTATACCGAACAGTGCAACAGAATAGATAGAGTTACCCGTAGCCACTAAATAATTATCAGTCACCACCCCGGTATCTGCATCCTGACGAAACAATGACGGCGATTCGATAACAAAACCTGTTTTCTCTCAAACAGATACGCATACAAACCAAAGAAGAGTTATGAATTAGGGGTGTACGGAAGGAATGATTCTTTGTTCGCGAAAAAAATTATCATTTTTCAAAGTCTTTAGCTAACACACACACACACACACACATTCGTACGATTGATATGTACCTTTATTTTAGCGAGTATGTATTTCGTTTGTGTATACTTAGTTTTCCTTTTAATAATATTCCATTATTTATTTCAACACAGGTTTTTACATTCGTTTGACTCAAATATTGTATTTTACAATTAAAATTTATGTAAATGAAATTAAATAGAAATACTTTTTTCAACAGTAGAAAAGCTAATAATTATTTTACATTTACTTTTTTAATATTGAAATGTTTAATTTTCCAATAAAATATATATCAATCGAAAGATAAATAAATGAAATTGAACGTTGAGAAGATATCAATATTATTAAACGTAGACAAATTAATAGATATTTTATTGATGTTTCTATGTGTATAAAGAATTTAAATTTAAGTTTAATAAATAAATTAGATTAGAACGATGATAATACGTTAGAATACGTTATTCTAATTTTTAAATTAGAATATTTTTTTAAAATGTCGAGACGATGATCGATAAAAAGAGTTCGACGATTTCTTGTTAATGATTGAACGAATGTAAAGCTCGATTTATTTATATTATTTTTTAATTAAAAGACATTTAATTAGTTACTGTAACATACAGACACATTTAAAACTTATTAACATTTTTTTTTAAACCGAACAAGGAAAATTTTGATATTTTTAATTAATATGGAAAAATTAATGTGCGCTATATAAAATACATTTTCATATTTATTCTGAGTATTTTCGTAATTCTTATACTTAATATGTTATATGAAGATGTACCTCATCATTTGTATAAATTCTTAATAAGTAATATTTATAAGGGGAAAGTTCATGGAATATAAAAGAATACTAACGATAGAAATGTTATTAGAAAAATTGGCTTCATTTCAAAAAGCGCCTTATATCACATAGGCTTTACTAGTCATTGAAAATAACGTCAAAGGACAAATTATCCTGTTCGATAATTAGATTAGACTTTGTTCCATAGATTCGGATTCGGATTCGTTCTTATGGATAAAATTAAGATGTAACTTATCGAGGAGCTTTTTAAATTTACGATATTTCGATCAGTCACAAGATATTTGTTATCTCTATGATAAACGCGCATACATATATTTAAAATAATATAAAAATTGATTCTAAGAAAATACCTGTTTCCATATAAAACATTACTTTAGAAAGAAAATATTATACAGAATTAAACAAAAAAAAATCCTTTGGTGTTATCGATCGTTGGTATAACAAAAATACATTATCCTTTTTATTTCTTCGAATTAAGGATAAAACTTATCAATTGTTCTATATCTACTGCACAAAAAGTTCGTAATAGGTATGCAACTTTATCAATAGCGAATAAGGAATTATTCATTTTAGCGAAAGTATATGAAACATCTCTATATTTTTCTCTCTGCGAGAAAACCATTGCACGTATAATAAAAGTCTCCATAAAGTTAACTGCTACGTGTATTACGTAGTTCAGCGAGGAAAAACATAAACGAAAACGGAAATAAAAACAAAACGCAAAAATAAAGAAAAGAAAAAAAGAAAGAAAGACAACAAATTAAATTCAATGTTGCACGTGCGTATGAGGTCGGAACAATTTTCTGGAACGTTTTTTAAGAGTTATACGATAAAGTGAAAGAAAGTAATGAAGGGAAGGAAACGGTCTCGGTTAATATAGCGCGAAACTATTTTTCCGCCAAGGAAACAAATAATATTGCGTTGACCGTATGTTGCAGTAACCTCAGAGAACGGATGCAAGTCGCACAGTGCTGTCTGCCTGACGATCCTCCTCCTTCTGTGTATGGTTCAACTGCTCCTAAGATAGTCACGGCACGCCTGAGATCATGAAAAGGGAGTAGTTCAGGAGCGTCGCACGACGAACGGCACACTAGTCACGAAACGAAGAGGAAGGAAAAGAACCCGAGGAGCCGATTCTTCTTTAAAAGAAATAAAGAAAAGGGGAAAGGAATAACGAGACAAATAATATTGTCGATCGCTATGGATATATTTATCTCTTTTTAATGTATTAACGCGTGAAGTACGGCACTATCATCCATTTATTTACTCCACCTTTATCTCTACCTCCCTCTACCTCCCTCTCTCTCTCTCTCTCTCTCTCTCTTTTTTTCTTTGTATGCTCTTTCTTTATCCAACAATGTACCGATTGTTTTTGAAAAATACCAATTTTTATCATTTCTTTTACATTTTCTCTGTATATTTTATTTCATTACATTTCTTTTGCTTTCCTCCTCTCCCCCTCCCTCCACCATTTTACTTACAATTCGATAGTATCAAAACAAAATGTTTCGAAAAGGAAAAAAAAGAAAAAATAAAAAAATTGAAGAAAAGAATCAAAAAAAGAAGAAGAAACAAAGAACCATAGGTTATTTATTTTTCGTTTTCATGGAAGCAATATCCACGAAAGAATGAATTTATATGGTAGTTGCAGAGAACAAGTGAACAATACGATGTAGCGAATGGACGAGGGTATTCGTTTCGTTTATTTATATTGAAGTTTACTCGGGAGCAAGAATATTATTTTTTATTTTTTTCTTTCTCTTCCCTCCCTTCTCTCTCTCTCTCTCTCTCTCTCTCTATTTTTTTTTTTGAATAATTGCGAGCAAGGACAGCTGTACTTCTAGCGTTAAAAGTTTCAAAACGAAAATTCAAGGAACGGTCTAAGTATCGCCGAGCCGAGGCGTTTAGGATTGTATATTTGCCGTTTTGTATGTTCCCTATTTGTAAGCATTACGATTGTTATACTATACATACGTATAAACGTGGCATACGCGACAACGGTGAAATGAAAAGACGACAACAACAACGACGACGACGACAACGACGACGACGACGACGACGCCGACGACGACGCCGACGACGACGACGACAACGACGACAACAACAACAACGAGAGCGACGACGAAAACGACGACGACGCAACGACGTCGAGATCGCATAGCTGTGTGAAGAAATAATTTTCACGTTCGCGTGCTCTAGACGAGTCTGGGTTAAAGGGCATCGCCCTTTTACCTTATGTATTCGTTATTATAATAATTATAACGTTTCGTGTCAGTGAATTGCGTCGATTATTTTCAACGGGAAGAAATATCGAAGAAGAAATTTAATACGATCAAGTAAGATCACCGATCGATCTTTATACTCGTTATATTTTACTGAACGATAAAAAGGGAAAACGCGAAAGATACGAGTGCTGCCCTGTCTTCCACGTGGAAACTAACGAACATGACGACGATGGGAAAGGACCGATGCCTTCGGGATTTTTCCTTGCGAGGCATTTAACTGTGTAAAATAACGACGATAATAACGAAAGTGTTAACGCTTTTTATGATGATGATGATGATAATTATTGTTATTATTATTATTATTATTATTATTATTATTATTATTATTATTATTATTATTATCATTATTATTATCATTATTATTGTTATTCTTCATATTATTAGTGTTACTATTATATAATTGTTATTATTCGGAGCTTTTTTATTTCTATTGTTTTCTTTTTCTCTTTTTTTTTGTTTTATTTCTTTTTCTCTCCTTGCATTTTCATACTTTTCATTTTTTTTTATCATTATTTATATTATTTATATTATTACAACGAGAAATTCTCATTATGATCCGAAAGCCTTCGCTAGGAATGATCCAGATCGTTCGGATTCCTTCGAATTTTCAAACAATCCGGTAGCCTCGTACTAGTAATAAATCCTTTCTCGGATATAATGACGAAGAAGGAAAAGGGGTGTACAGGAAGCCCGTAGTAGTGTCGTGTACCAAAGATGTTCTACCTTACTTCGTGCAGTCTTTTCCCTCTTACGTTCCTTAGTCTATTGACTGGAGAACGAGGATATCATGGTATCTAACGTTTCGTCGGAGAGGAACGAGGAA